>WNYA01000909.1:0-104000 GCA_019512145.1 Engystomops pustulosus | reverse complement strand
CAAATCCCCTTTCTTCCCCATACTGATGCTCGGTTTGAACTGCAGGAGATTGTCTTGACCATGTCTACATGCCTAAATGCACTGAGTTGCTGCCATGTGATTGGCTGATTAGAAATTAAGTGTTAACGAGCAGTTGGACAGCTGTACCTATTAAAGTGGCCGGTGAGTGTATATATATATATATATATATATAGGAATTGGTACTGTTTTGTCATATGAATTTCCATCTACCAGATATTTACACTATTTTTATAATCCTTTCAGTTTGTATACTATTAGAGGAGACTCTCGATTTCTCTGTACTAATAAGGTCATACTCACATTAACATCATGTTTGCATTAATTATGTTTGTTCTATTTATAGGCTAGAAGAGACCTAATACCATTTGTGGTTTTTTATATATTTTTTTTATACTCACGTTCATCTTTTTGTAATATATTTATATGCTTTTATTCATATTTATATTCACTATTTTATTATAGTTTACAGTGTATTCCTATAATTTGTTGGATCTGATGAAGGGGGCAGTATGTCCACGAAACTCATTGTCCCAATACCATTGACGTAAAAATCACTTTACTACAATTACCAATGTACTACTATTGATTGGATGCATCACTATACCTCATAATTTTTTCCACCAGCAACTTGCCGGCTGCTAGAAGACACTGTCGCTACTAACATTTCAAATATAGAAACATTGTCACTAGTGGCCTTTTGCCAGTTTCTGTATTTCTGCAATTGGTTTTATTTATAAACTTTACATGTCATTGCACTGTGTGTATTTATATGCTATTATAGTGTTATAACCGGTCACCAGTCTGGTACTCGGTTACCTAGGAGCCCATAGATGTCTTTTCAGGTAGAAATTCAGCATACCACTGATGCGGCTTTTCTTAGGCTATATACATATAAGAAAAAGAAAAAAATAGCAGCACTCCAAGGATGTAACATGATTAAGTGGATTCATTCCATGTTAGCAGCAACATTTCGGCTATAGTGTTGAGCCTTTCTTAAAGGGGTATTCCGGGAATATGAATGTCTGACACAAAAACCCATGATGATATAAATAAATGAATACAACAATACTCAATGTCATTAGTCACAAAACAGAGCATAAATAGTTTGATTTTATGATTCACAACATTTAATGTCCTCTCTAAAGTAGGTGGAGTTATGACCAAGATGGCCGCTACTGGAAAATACAAGTCCCATGATCCTTTAGTTCTCAGTAACTCCTCCTCCCTCTTATGCTCTGCTCCCAGTGATGATGTAACAGGTTTTCTTGCTCTGTTACCATAGTAATGATGTTTAACTGCCATCACCAAAACACTGGCCATACTGGATGTACTGTAACCAACCAACTATAAACTAACTTAGTGGTGATCACATGACCTGCCCAGGCAGCTGCAGGACATGTGATGTGGACATGTGACCAGCGGCCATCTTCTGTTCTGCGATGGACCGCGCGGAGGAAGTTAACGGACTGATTAAAGGGCCAGTAGCATTTTAATTCTTCATTACAGTCTATGTCATCAGCATTTTTCTGCTAAGGGGAGCAAAATTTTAAATAACAACTAATTACACATTAGCTTATATTTTGAGTATGCATTTGCATATGAATTATGCTGATTCCTGGAATACCCCTTTAAGCTACGTTACAGTGGTGACACACATATATTTACCAAAATCCAGGATATCACATGATTTATGGCTCCGCCCACTGGAAGGCATCACATGATTTAGAGCTCCACCCAATGGAAAACATCACATGATTTAGGGCTCTGTCCACATAGTTCACATAATTGCATATGATATTGATTGATGATAGGCTGTGAAATTTATTTATAAAAATGTTGATAAAAGATTGCAATCTCTAACTCTTTGGGTGATTTTAATCGGGCGACATCTGTACTACCAACATTTGTGCAATATATAACAATGCCAACACGTGGTGAAACTGTGTTAGATCTTTTCTTCACTAATGCTTACAAACCTGTTCTGATGGCACCATTGGGTCGCTCGGATCATAATTTAATATATTTACGCCCCATGTATTGCCCGGTAAAATTTAGTGTCCGGCTGCCACTAAGGCTTGTATGTCAGTGGACAGACTCCGTTATCGAAGAATTGCGGGGTTGTTTCGAGACGACTGATTGGGATATATTTCTAGATAGTTATAGGAAGAATATTGATGGCTGTGTGGACACCGTTACAGATTATATCAATTTTTGCATAAAAACCATAGTTCCTGTGAAAGTTGGGAGATTATATCAAAACAACAAACCCTGGATAAACCCGGAATTATTGAGAAAGCATAGTCAGGTGTTCTGTAGCAAGGACGCAGCTCACTTCCAGATGGTGTCTAAGGGGGTTAAGCAAAAAATTAAAGAATGTAAGAAACAATAACGGGACAAATTAGAGAAAAAAATTATCTGAGGGTTATTCCAGGGAAGTTTGGAAAGGTCTGAGGACAGTTACGGGTCTACCGACTAAAACGGGATAGATTCACACTAGAGGCAGGAGTAGTTTGTGAAAGGAGTAGTGAGGTTCGCTCTCTTGGCGATTTGTTAAAGGGGGAAATTGGTAATATTGAAGCATGGGAGGTACAAAGGGAACTCAATAGAATAAAGCTACGAAAGGTCCCCGGACCGGATAATATTCCGGCAAGGGTTTTAAGGGAATGCAGCCATGAATTGAGTATGGTGTTTGCAAGGATTTTTAACATTAGTTTGGATACCACTTATGTACCTAAACTGTGGAAGATGTCTACTTTAGTTCCTCTGGGTGAAGTGAGGAGGCCATCACATCTAAATGATTATAGTCCCAATTGCCCTAACAGCGCTCATTATGAAAGTTTTTGAACGAATAGTGTTATATAGATTGAGTGCAGATGTTTCTCCATTACTTAACCTGCTCCAGTTTGCCTACCGGCCAGGATTGGGCACTGATGATTCCGTCATTGGTCAGGGGAAACTCTGTGTAGCGTACGAGTCCCACAGGGGACAGTCTTTCGCCCTTTTTGTTCACAGAGGATTTCCATAAGAACGACCACGAGTACTTTGTACAAAAATATTCTGACGACACGATCCCGGTTGGATTGATAAAAGAAGATATGGATGGGGGTATAGGACCTAACTGTGGGCGAATTCTGTGACTGGTGTGCGGAAAATAGCTTGCAATTAAATCTGCTTAAAACCAAAGAAATTATAGTTGATTTCTCAAGGAAAAGGAAGGATTTGTTGGAACCATTGACTGTAGAAGAGGTAGAAATCAAACGTGTAAGGGAGTATAAATGATCAATGAAAAATTAAAATGGCAGTCTCAAGCAGACTACGTGTACAGGAAGGCAACAAGTAAGCTGTTCTTCCTAAGATCACTCAGGGCCTTCTCTGTGAACACCAGTCTTCTTATCAACTTCTATGAATCAGTGGTACTTAGCTCTCTTTTGTATGGGGTTTGTGCCTGGAGCCCATGCCCAGGATCAGGATCAATATAAATGCAGTGTGAGACACTGAAGGGGTTAACTGTGAATGGACGGTATGTTTCCCCTAGGTTTTGCTATTATGCAAGGCCTTAGTGCTGAGGTTGTGTTGTCCAGCACCTTGGACACAGGTGGTGGGAACAGCCCAATCAGCCCGCATAAAGCCGCTCAGCAGAGCTGAAAGTGTTGTCTCTCTGGAAGGAGGCTGGAGAGCACGCAGCCTTGACCTCTGTGCCTGAAACAGCGAAAGTGTTTTGTTAAGTGGTGAGTCAGAGAACCATTGTTTAGTTAGCACCCTGACGGGTAGGATATTATTTTGTTTTTTATGCCTGAATGTGAAGGCTGTTTTATTTTGTTCCTGCTGAAATAAACGCAGGCGAGACCTGTTTTGGACTGTACTTTGGTGTCACTGTCGTGAACTGCATCACAGCACCCCGCTACCACGGTCTCTACTGGGCCAAATCTCCCACAGCAGATAAATAATTAAAAAAGCAGAGAACATTATTGGCGTAAAAGTAGTTTCAGTGGTAGATTAAAAGAAATTAAATCCTGGACAGACAGATTTAAAAAATATTTTTTGCCATTCACTATCCACTTGTAGAACACGAATTAGGGTGCTTTTTAGGCATCGTCAATGGTGGGTGATGTTTAGCTAACATGTTGTTATTGTATGTTTTTAATACTGCTTTTGTAGGGCAGATATGATGATAGGGTACTGTCCTATGGTGTAACATCTTTTTATGTCTTCCTCTGCTTTTTACTTCCCATATTAATTGTATTGTTAATGTTTTTTAAGGTATTGTATTTTAAGTCCTGTTTGTACTTTTAGATTGGTAGTGACATTATCTTTTCCCATTTTTTGGGGACAATAAATGATTATTATTATTATGATAAAATTAGACCCACAAGTGGTCAGGGATGTGTTTCCCATTGTCTCACCTCCATAGAATAACTCAATGAACAATTGCATGTAAAAAAATAAACCAGACAAGCGTGCAACGCAAGCTGGAATGCGGAGGACGCTCACAGGAGCAAAGAGGAGTACTGAACAAGCAAGAATTCTAGTATATTCTCCCCAACAATCAACTTTATTTTATTACTTACTAAAGATCCCCAAGAACCTGACACCCCCCCCCCCCCCCCAGGTAGGCCCAGTAATCTTTCTGAATATGTGGACATCCTTTTGCAAAATTATGTTCGAGCACTTCTCACATTTTTGAGGGATTCAAGTGATACAGCAAATTGCACTTCATAGTGACAGTATTTAATATTCCAAGCCTTGTACTGGGAAGTGGAAAAAAAATTCAAATGTAGTGAAATTGGATTTTACGGCTTTCACTGAGCACCCCAAATGACATGTCTACTTTATTCTTTGGGTCGGTATGATCACAGGGATACCAAATTCAAATAGGTTTTATAATGTTTTCATACATTTGCAAAAATTAAACCCTCCTGTACAAAAAAAAAAATATATATGTTTTGGTGCTGATAACTTTTTTTCTATACTTCAGTGTACAGAGCTGCAGGTGATCATTTTTTAAGACTTTTGATGATGCTTTCAATGCTACCATTTTTAGGACTGTACGGCCTTCTAATAACTTTTTATAGAATTTTTTATATTTTGCAAAATTACTGTCATATAATAGGGTTCAAGTAAACCGGTCAATTCAATTAGAATCATATACAAAGGTTATACATTCTTTTAGAATGTACTTGTTCTTCATCATTTAATGATCATAATTAGAGATTAGCAGATTTGTTGAAAAATTCAGGTCTGTTCAGTTCGTCTGAACATTGGGTAAAGATTTTGGGACCTAGACTTGATCCCGATCTTGAACACAAACGTGAACCACATTGAAATCAATTGGGACACAAATTTTATCACCCAAATATGGCTGTGAAAGGGCAGTAGTAAGGGGTAGAGAGCTGCAAAATAGGGGTAATAACAGAGTAGTTGAAAGTAGGGCTAGGGAGAGAACCGTATATACTTGAGTATAAGCTGACCCAAGTATAAGCACAAAGTATATAACACAAAAAACTGGGAAAACCTATTGAATAAGCCTAGGGTGGGAAATGCATTGGTAACAGCCTCCCCAGAATATAGCCAGCAAGAACATGCCCCCCAGTATATAGCCAGCAGCCCCCCAGTTTATAGCCAGGCCCTGCTGCCTAGTATATAGCCAGGACCTGCCCCCTAGTATATAGCCAGTAGCCCCCTTCCCCCAGTATATAGCCAGAAGCCCCTCAGTATATAGCTAGCAGCCCCTTAGTACATAGTCTTTCCCCTAGTATATAGCCAGTAGCCCCCTGCCATCAGTATATAGCCAGCCCCATGCTCCCCTTGTATATAGCCAGCAGCCCCCTCGTATATAGCCAGTGCCTGCCCCCCACTATTTAGCCAGTGCCTGCCCCCTTGTATATAGCCAGCAGCCCCCTAAAACAAAAACTCTGTACTCACCTTTCTGACGCTGATGTCATGGGTGTTCAGCGCACTAAGATGGAGCTGAAGACAGAAGAGGGCTTGCAAAGGTGTCAGAAAGGTGAGTACAGAGTGTTTTTTTTCATAGACTCGAGTTAGGGTGTTTCAGCACATTTTTTATATACTCAAGTATATATGGTACTAAAAATATTATAACATAAAAAATTAATAAAGAAATAAAACATAAATAAATAACAATTGTGACAACCCCCCACTCACAGGTCACGTCAGGGGCTTGACTTACGCTAGAGTGCCTCACAATTTAGTACATAAAACGCTACCCACCTATCCAAGATGGCATATTTACAATAAATTCTACTGTTGTAGCACCCACTCAAACACCTTTACTTTACTTATTAGCCTATAATTAGAATGCAAATAGGCCCCTTTTTACATAAATCCCTCAACATATATGACTAAATATCCCAGAACTTGATTTCTGGTTTTCAAAATGGTATAATATTAATTGCAACAAAAAGTGTGATGTTTTAACTAGAATAGTCTTTACACATGGCATTGTTGACTGGGAATATAGAAAAAAAGGAAGGCAAAGCATATGGGAGCTGCCACAACTCTCTAGCATCAGATAACAGGAAGGAGTGTGATCAAAATATTTTTCTATGCATAAATCCCTCAACAACTTTTAAACCCCAAATACAGATAGCTCAATTAGTTATAAGATTAATAAATAATAATACTGGTAGTCTTATCCCTTCAGGAACTTAGGTTCTTTAAGGCAACAAGTATAGATTTATTTACTTTAAATATTTAATACATGTATGTGCAGTTCAAACATGAAAAATACAATTTTCAGTTAAAAAGATAAAAATAATTATAAAGAATATACAAACAATACATAAAAAGTTATGAAAATAGAAGGAGGTGTTATTTTCAGGAGATCCCAATTGTCCAATATCTGGGGCTCTAGCACACTTGGATATCAATACTTCTGGATAGGACCATAGCAAATGGTATCAATGCAATCCAGGGATTCACCTGGATCCAATGATACCAGAACCATGACCCTACAACTTCTCCTTGAGAAGCTATGGCTTCTCCAGGGCTGTTGTTGTAGTACCAGGTAGGTGGGACCCATGACTCCTCCTGTTGGGTGGGCAAGGGTGTGTCTGCACCTGATATAATCAGGCACCTCTACAGCCACATAGTCTTTAGTCTGGGTTCCATTAGGCCCACCATATACAACTTACTGAACTGCTGTTACTTATAGTGCTACCCTGTATTGTGTAATCTGTGTAACTGTATATACTCCAACTGTATATATTGTTTTGTCTAGTGTGGCCTTAAGGAAATGAAATATAAAATCTAATCTGTGTTGCTATTTTATCTCGATCCATGAATCCCCACGTCCAACTCTTGCATATATACATTTTACCGAGTTGTTGTTTTGGGGTTTTTTTTTGTCTGTAAACTATATCATATAAATAAGTTATTCCCCTCCATCTCCCCACCCCCAGTGCCTCCACAGCACAGTAAAGCCTTAAAATGAGCCCCTCCTCTTACCTCTTCACTTTTGTTATCTGTCTCTCGGGGATTCTGAGGAACGCTCTAGGTGTGACTTCCTTCTGCTGTATGGCTACAGGGGATCCCCTCTGTGTTCTGCCGGTGGAGTCCATACAGGGACAGGAGGATCTAGTTGGCCTACCTGATTTCTTGACATAAGTCCTCTCATGCATGTAACTGTATGTTTGTATTTTTAAAAACTTTATTTGTTTCAGGATTCTACTCCTAAAAGTGAGTCCAAATCCTCCAAGAATTTCGCAATTTGTAAAACAGAGTCTGAGGGGCTCCAGGCTTCATAGGTGTTAATGGAACCTGAAGCCCCTCACTCATTTGCATAAAGTATTTCATCCTGGTGGTAGATGTCTTTTAAAGCACAATTATGTGCCTAGAAGATATAAAGGAGATCTTATCTATTCAAGACCAGATGTTTCAGGACCATGGAGAAAAAAAAGACGTCAGAATTTCTGGTCCCTAAGAATATTGACACCTTAATCAAAAAAGGAATGGAAAGGTCCAAGAGATCTGAGGTCTCAAAAAATTTCAAGTGCAAATACCCATTTGCAGAACAATATTCAAAGTCCTGGGATACATTTTAAAAATGAGATGCAGCTGCTGACAGAATTTCTAAAATATCTTATCTCCAGTTTGAAGATTTGGGACTGTATGGATAAAAAAAAGTGGAAGGTTTAATGAAGAAGAGGTCAGAACTTTCTACGGACATGCTTCAGCGAGTTGCCCTGCAACTTCTACGGAAAGGGCCCTTGATATCTGACTGGATCAGTTGGAATATCATCTGGTAGCTGGAACTCTGTGTGAAACTATTCTGGGTTTCCTTCCGGTAGTGAAACCGGCAAACTCTGCAATGCAGATAAAACAACAACCTGGCTAAAGTCATGCAGAGGTGATGCAGGATCCAAAAATAAGTTATGTTCCTTGCCTTGTGAAGGAGACAGGCTTTTTGGTTCCGCTTTTGATGACATATTGGAAAAAACATCAGCCAAGAAGAAGGGGTTCTCACAAGAACCACAGAAGTTTTCAGGGTGATTTCAAGAAAAAAGAAGCTCCAGAGGAAACCTAAGCTACATAATAGGTTTCTGTTTAACTCCAGCAGTGTAAGGAGCAATGATGCCAGGCTTCCTGTGGGGAGGAAACTGAGATGGTTCCATCAAGCCTGGGAAAATGTATCCTCCTTACAAATGGATAAAGGACATGATCTAGTCAGGGTACAAATTAGATTTTCAAAAACTTCCTCCTGCCAGGTTCATGATGATCCAGAACCAAGCAAACCACTCAGTCCAAGGTCCAGAAGTTGGTCCAAAAGGAGGCCCTGATTCCTGTTCCATCAGACCAGCAGAAGATTCGATCAACAGTGAACATCTTAGAAAAGGATCATTTCTTGGAAACCCTGAATCTCAGTGATGTATTTTCCAATGTGCCAATTCCCAGGAATTCCCAGAGGTATTTAAGAATTGCGGTTTAGAAGGTTGTTTTGAACCATTTTCAGTTCCAAGCATTACACTTTGGTCTGACCCAAGGATCTTCACCACAATTATTGCTAAAGGCTCTGCTTTCTTTCATCTGAAAGGAATCAAAATAATTCCTTACTTGGACGATTTACAAATTTCTGCTCCATCAGAGCATATGCTTATGGCTCATATTCATAAGCAGATTTCAGATTTCATTTCCGACACCTTGATAATATCTAGGGTGATTTATCAATCAAGAAAAATCAAGTCTATCTCCAAGAAGACGTTTTGGGGCATTGTCTTGGATATTGTTGCAATGAAGTCTTTCCTTTAGGAAGAATAAATTTTCATTTCAGAATCGGCTTCTGTTTTTGTTCACAGGACCTCTGTTTCTTACGAGAAGTCATGTAGCTGTTGTGTCTACTAAAATAAACAATTCAATGGGCAAAACCACATAACAGGGACCTGCAGGATTTCCTTCTATCTTCCTGGGACAAGTCAAGCCAGTCTCTGGGCAAGAAGGTTTAGATTCCCTAACTAGTGAAGAACTAAAGACAGTAATGTGAAAATTTTATCTGGCAATGTACTGTGATGTAACACAACAAGCAGGGAGATACAAAAAGCAATGTATTGAAGCAGATTTAAAATGATCGATTTGGTTGGGCATAAAAGTTAAAAGTTAAGTTCCATCTTAGCCGTTCATCTAAACATTAGCAGATTTTCTAAACAAAGTTTTTGACCAAAGGAAAATGGGGTCTGGAGAAGGAAAGTTTCCAGACCTTAGTGGACAAAGGAGAAATGAAAGTAAGGGACTTGCTTCTGGAGAAAATCAGCAAGTGGCTCTCTACTTTTCTAGAGCAGACTCCTCATGTGGAGTATATGATTTGTGTCATTAATGGCCTCAAGGCCTATTGTATGTATTTCTCCCTTTTTTTCTCTTGTTTCCATTGTAGTATCCAGAATCATGGAGCCCTCCTCGCAGGTCATCCGGATTACTTAATTCTGGCCAAAAAGATCCTGGTTCCCTCTTCTAATGGAGAAAGGGGACTACATAGAGATTCCACATTGCCAAGATCTCCTGTTTCAGGGTCCAGTACATCAACTGGCGGTCCATTAGTTTTTGTCAAATAGTAAAATAGTGACTTTCAAGATTTATCACAGGGTTTAGAATATTTTCCTCAATGTGTTCTAAGAATTAATGGGACCAGGGCATTATGCCGGAGATGATTTTTGTTTTGGAATTTTTGCAGAATGGACTTAATATGGGTCTCAGGGTCTCTACTTTGAAGGTTTCATATTTCAACCCTTAGTGTATTTCTAGACTATAAATTAGCTGATTGCCCCCTTGTAAAAAAGTTTACTTCTGGAATCTGTCCGTCTTTACATGCTTCGCTTCCATCCTGGGATCTTAATGTAGTGTTAATGTGTTTAGCCAGTCCTCTGTTTGAACCTTTATCTCAAGTGTCCCTTCACCACCTTAACACTAAGTAGGTTTTCCTTTTAGCCATCTCTACAGCCCATAGAGTTGGTAAATTTAAGCTTTCTCGTCTATATCCCCATATTTTAAGGTCTTTTCTGCATAAGGTTGTCTTGAAGTTCCATAGTCAACAAGAGGTATGTCTTCCCTCCTTCTTTCCAAGCCCGAAATCAGAAAAGGGAAATTGTGTTTCTTCTTTTAATCTATTTGCTGCATATGTAGACAATTGTATGATTTCAGGGGGCAAATAAGGGCAGGGCAGCAAGTAAAGCTACCATTGCTTGCTGGATAAAAATGGCTATGACATTCCTGTACCAACAGGGCTTAAAGAGAACCCGTCATGCAAAATAACCCCCCTAAATTAAATATATTTTCATAAACTACCATTAGAGAGCATTGCCTCTATCCCTTCATTGTCCCTCTACATGCCTGTAAACCTAAGCAATGAGGTCCTAAAGCTGTATGCAAATGACCTGTGAAATGTCCAATGAAGCATTAGCATATTCAAGCTGTCCACTCTATTCATGAGTGGGAGGCACAGCCACACCCCCAATGCATGACTGACATCCTTTATAATGGTGTGAGGCTGTATAATGATGTGCTTCCTGGTGCTGGTGGCCACACCCCCTGCAGCCTGTGTGTGCATGTGTGTGTGTTTAGGAGAGATACAGCAGCTCCAGGCAGCCACGTTACAGCAGAACATGTCAGATTCATGTGTAGCTGATGTCTGTGTCTCTCACCTGTATATTAGGAGGATGCAGCATGTCAGCAGATACAGCACACACACTAGCAATGCTTTACTATACATTACACACAGACATGAGCAGGGGGAGGAAAAGGGAGGGGTAACAGGGGTGACATCACTGCCTCTGACCCTGTGACCAGCCTAATTTACATGACAATGAATAATGTATGCAATGACTAGATAAATGCTGGGATGGGATCCTTGTGAGCTGCTCCAACAGGTAGTAGTGACAAGACTAGTGACACAGACCTGATGACAGGTGTCCTTTAAGGCCTACTCGACTAAGACTATGGCTGCATCGCAGGCTGAACAGGCTGCTGTGTCTCTTGCCCAAATCTCTAAGGCAGGTACTTGGTCAAGTCCCAATACATTCTTTAAGCATTATAAACTGGACATTGTATCAAACCAGGACTTGTGTTTTGGATGCAATGTCCTGTCAGCTGTTGTCCCACCCTAAAATCCTCTGGCATTCCTCCTTGTATGGCGCCTTGGAGGCGGGGGGAATTAAAACTACACTTGCTTCTTGTTCCAGGGAGGCTGTGGAGGCTGAGGAGGAAATCCATCTTTTTATTGTATAGGTCACTGTGATTATAGCAATGCATTATTTTTTTTTTTATTTTTGCCTAACTTTACTAAATAAAAACTCATGTGGAGACCAATATAATTAAGGGCTTAATTCTTGCAAGAAGAGTTGTTCTTTTTTAGCTGTCATATTTTGGGGCATATAACATTTTTTTGATCAGTTTTTAGTGAATGTTTTGTGAAGGGTATTGATGAAATATCGGAAATGTTGTATTTTTTCACAGCGTTCACCGTGCTGGTCCAATAATGGTCCTGGTCCTTTATTGTGCACATTTTTAAGGACATGGTGATACCAAATATGTGGGGGGGGGTTTCTTACATTGTATTAGGATTTTCTATGGGAATGTGCAATTTAAGGGACTTTTTTTAATAAAAAAATATTTGCTACATATAGATTTGGACTTAAACCAGCCATGCTTTGCTGCCTCTGGCATCAGCTCCGCTAGTGACAGGGTTGAATCGCCTGACATAATGGGAAGTCTGTTTGCAGGAACAGACGTCATCAGGGTGCAGAAAGGGGTTAATGGTAACCTCATTAAAAGTCTGAGATAGTCATGGTTAATGGGCATATTTATTGATCGAGTACCTGGTATCCAGTGGTTACTCAGTTTTCCAGGCTCCAGCTCTACAAGTAGCTGGCAACAGTTGAAGATGGGGATTGTACATGTGGTTGGCAGGATTTGAGGGCTCTTCTATATGGATGCAATTGTTGAGGGCCTGAATCTTCTATACCAGGGGTGCACAACCATGGCACACGGGTTGTTGCCTGAACTCACTGTCCGGCAGAGAACAATCAGCGATGATCAGTGATGGAAGCGCTCATTCGTGCAGAAGGCTGGGTAGCATTGAACATATGTTAAGGGGGCCCCAAAGGGGGGTCTCCAGCATCCTTAATGGGGCCCCCAATGGGTCTCCAGCATTGATAAGGTGGCCCAATGGGGGGGAGGGGGTTCCAGTTTTGTTAATGGGCCCCATGGGGGGGGGGTTGTCTCCAGCATTATTTAGAGGGCCTCATGGGAAATGTGTCCATCATTCTATTTTTTATAAGTGCCATTGGTTCTCCAGGAGGAGATCTCGAGTCAGGGTCTGCCGCTAGGCAAGGGCAAGTCCACAAGGACCACCACCATATCCTTAAGGGGTTAATGACATCATGAATGATGTCACCAATACAGTCTTAAGCCATGGAAAGCCCTTTCTCTGTGATTCAGAACAATGTTGTGCAATAAGGTAACCCCCTAACATAACTTTCCTGCAAGCTAACATAACTTTTCTGCAAGCATTTTGGTTTTGCATTTAAAAACTGATTAGAAGAACTTTAGCATGTAGTAGAAATATAGAACAGGTTTATCTGCTTTAGTTCTATCTGCTTTAGTAGCAATAATTATTATGGTGAGCTTGTCTGTGCATGTTGATGGTTTATGTCTGTGAAGCACACATTTCTATGGGGACCTTAGATATAATGGATCTATCATTAAGTCATTATACATTGTGGCTGTAAGAAATCTATAATGGATTCCTAAAGGAACCCAACCTAGTGAAAATCGATTACTTTCCTACAAACACTGAATTGCTGCTAATGAAAATAATTAGAAATTGTTTCTGTAAAATGTATGTTTGTCACTATTAATGTTATGCCATTTTTGCGACTGTAGTCTGAATCCAAAAATCCAAAATCTTAAAAATAAAGAACGTTATATCTTGCAGCCTCTAAATGCTATCCATCTGTCCTTATTTTTTGAATGTTCTGTTCTAAACTTTGATGAGTATAAAATAAAAAAAAAATAAAGCAAAAAAAACTTGCAGAAAAAAATATATCCCCAAAAAGGTTTCACCCCTTAATTACAACCTAGTTACCCTAACAAATATGAGGCATTTTTGCACTGCAGGTGTCATGGGCTTTTACAATCTGTCTTTAGTGAAAATGAGGTCCCTGGTGACAGGTTCCCTTTAACACAGCCTCCTAAATACAGTTGATTTCGGACTATTGAGTAATAAAATTTAAATGAAATTATTAAGGAGATGCCCTGCAGCACTTCCAAAAATAATGAAATGCTCTGCAATCCCACGGTGTAAAAAAAATAAATAAACTAATGTACTTGCCTTCTGATGCTCACTGCGGCTCCTCTGCTTTCTTACATTCTCTTGTCACAGAGTGAACAGAGAAATGTTCATATGCTCTGCCCCCTGGTGCACATTATGATGCGTTGCTGCTGACATCAAAGTGTGCACCAGCCGGGAGAGGGCATGGACATGTCTGAGCCTGCTCTGCAACAAGTGAAGATAAGAAGGAAGAGGAGCTGTGGGGAGCATTGGAAGGTGAGTATTTAAGTTTATTTTTTTTATACATTTTTTTTTGTGCTGTAAAACTCGTCTTATACACGAGTATATATGGTACCTTGTTGTACCCACCTATGAATTGATTTTTAAAGCGTCCACTCAGATCGTGATAACGCCTCTACAAGCGTTTATAATGCATGCAGAGGCTGATTTACACTAAAAAAAAAACACCAAGCGTAAAGATGCTTGATGATTTTCTTGTTTAAGCGCTGGCTCTCGGCAGTAGTGATGTGTAGCTGCCGCCTGCTAGTTTGTAAGGAATAGAGCGGACAGCAGAGCGCACAGACACAGAGTAGTCATGTGCACGCTCACCCACTGCACTGCAGAGAAGTCCCTGCTTCTGCTGGCAGAAGGCAGGCTCAAGCCACGCCCCCTGAGCATTTCCTGCTGCCGTCACTGTCTTCTCCCAGCTGCTTTGTATCATATCACATATAGGGAGGAGCAGGGGAATCACATTACACTAAAGAGGGGCCAGACAAGGCACAGGCAGGAGTACAGGACATGTGACCATTACTTGGGTCTCTGCTCCTCCTCCACTCCTGACCTGTCTCTTCTAATAGATACAACTGCACATGCACACTAGCAGACATAGCAGAGTCTGAGAGAAAGAAGGAGAGTGGAGGAGGTTTTTGTTGTCATCTGTGCTAGTGGTCCTGTGCCTGCTGTGGTGGTCCTGTGCCTGCTTTGATGTTTTCACAGGTTGTGTGACTGACCTATTCCTAGGGAGTTCAATTGATTAATAGTGGTTACCTGAGCCTGACATAAGATGTATTTAATAAGGTAGAGAATAGTTAAGATGTTTGAGATTCTATGCATGGGTGGACCGCAAGGTGGACAATGGTCACAAGAGCTTACAGGTGGACAATGGTCACAAGAGCTTACAATCTATGAGGAGGAAGAGGACACAGGAGGTGGCAGTGCTTGCACAATGATCACAACAGCTTACAATCTATGAGGAGGAGAGGACACAGGAAGTGACAGTGCTTGTACAATGTCAGTAGCAGAGGTACCGCACTCTCCTTGTGTGGTGCTCAAAAAATGGATTCTCAGTCCACTTGTATCAATAGTAGATGAATTTTTGGCACACACAATAGTTTCTTTGCTTGTGTCAATTTTTATTTTTTCAGAAAAAGTTCAAAACATTTGGCCTTCACCATGTAGCCATGTAGTAGCTTTGTTATTTTAACATCATAAATGAATTTGATCAAATATACGACGTTTCAGTCATCTCGACCTTTGTCAAGTATGATCTAATCTGTAAAGAATAAACAATAAATCATCATAAGGGAGGGCCTTTACAACATAATATATACAAAATTGTACAAAGATATATCAGTCTTCAAATTACAGTAGGCTAAATGGTAGTATACACAGGAAAAAATAGGCGTAATAGGAAAAGTACACAATGGTAAGTATAAAATCTGTTTTAAACAATCTGTCAAAAATGAGTATAGTGAGACTAAAAGGAGTTGGCAGATAATAAAAAGATACAAGGGAGAAATATTGCAATTTATGATAATGAACTCTAAATAGTGACAAATATGATAGTTTGTAAGCAAGCTCTAGTGTCAGAGTGGAGGAGAATCACAGGCAACAGGAGAAGACCGTCTCATGAATATAGAAAGTGTTAAGGTAAAAGTGGATATAAGCAGTAGTAAGCGACTTACTGTATCATAGAGGCCTATGAGGCTTCGGTGAGGCAGGAGACTGTGTGTGCGCTCGCTATTTATATACTGATTCGGCGTCTTGTGGAGTCAGCTGCGCATGAGCGGAAGGAGCTGTGAGTTGTCATGGAGAGGGAAAACGCTATGTGTAGCGTCGGCTGTGAGCGCTACTGCGCATATCAGGATTCTTAGATTCTAAGTGTGAAGATCGTGCTGGATTGAAAATGCTGTAATGTGAAGGTAAATGATCGTACTGGTATAAGGGCCATGTCAAGAATATTGTAATATGCAAAAATGTGCATATAGAAAAGCTTAGGAAAAATAATACATCTATATATAAGGTAACTTTTGTATATACAGGCAGTCCCCGGGTTACGTACAAGATAGGGTCTGGAGGTTTGTTCTTAAGTTGAATTTGTATGTAAGTCGAAACTGTATATTTTATAATTGTAGAACCAGACAAAAAGAATTTTGGCCCCAGTGACAATTGGGGTTTAAACATTTTTTGCTGTAATGGGACCAAGGATTATCAATAAAGCTTCATTACAGACACCTTACAGCTGATTATTGCAGCCTGGGACTATAGTAAAGCATTCAGAAAGCTTCACCAGAGGTCAGAGGGGTCTGTCTGTAACTATGGGTTGTCTGTAAGTCGGGTGTCCTTAAGTAGGGGACTGCCTGTAGTACAATAATGTTAAGCATCAATATTAATGGACAATGTTAGTAAACAATAATGCATGGTAAGTAAACACACGAACAAATTAGTTAGTATATGTAGCTTGAAAATAATTATTTTACCATCCATATTGGAGTTGTAGGGACATACCCTATTTCGGTATTTCTATTTTTTCTGAAGAAAAAGAAAGCAATATTAAGGCATATATCTTAGACAAATACAAATCCTTAAAGTATATAAGTCCTTAGAATATGTAATTTTATGTAAAAGTCCGATCGTAAGCTCGATTTAAGCCTAATGGCTCAATAGTTTGCAACATGTGAATCTAGTACGCTTCCCTATTGCGCAGAAGTTTTGTTCTGTTGCCCCCTCTTCTTGGTGTCTCGACTGTCTCGATTATTTGAAATCTTAAAGGGGTATTCCGGGAATATGAACGTCTGACACAAAAACCCTTGATGATATAAATAAATGGATACAACAATACTCAATGTCATTAGTCACAAAACGGAGCTTAAATAGTTTGATTTTATGATTTACAAAATTTATGGCCTCTCTAAAGTAGGTGGAGTCATCACTAAGATGGCCGCCACTGGAAACTACAAGTTCCATGATCCTTTAGTTCTCAGTAACTCCTCCTACCTTTTAGGCTCTGCTCCCAGTGATGATGTAACAGGTATTCTTGCTATGTTACCATAGTAATGAAGTGTAACTGCCATCAACACTGACCATACTGGATGCACTGCAACCAACCGAGTACAGCCAAACGTAGTGGTGATCACATGACCCTGCCCAGGTAGGTACAGGACATGTGATGTGGACATGTGACCAGCGGCCATCTTCTTTTCTGCGACGGACCGCGCGGAGGAAATTAACGGACTGATTAAAGGGCTGGTAGCATTTTAATTCTTCATTACAGTCTATGTCACCAGCATTTTCTGCTAGTGACATAGACTGTAAAATTTTAAATAACAACTAATTACACATTAGCTTATATTTTGAGTGCCCACTTTTATATGAATTATGCTGATTATCCTTAATAGGGGTGGTAGTCTCTCCTACATAGAGTAGGCCGAATTGCATGTGAAGTAATCAGAAATAGCATATTGTTGTCCTGTCCTTGGATGACAAAAAAATTCTCCACGGATTACTGAGGAACATTGACTGCAATTCAAACATGGAAATGTCCCCTTCTTTGGGGAAGAGAGAAATGTTTGTCTAGGTTTCTTCAGAAAACTGCCTATATCGGCTTTCACCAATTTGTCTCGTAGATTTTTGGTTCTTTTATGACATATCATAGGTGGTTTTTGGAATTCTGGTATTTTGGGGTAGGCTTGCTTCAGTAGGGGCCAGTGTTTCTTGTTGACTCTCGATATCAAGGGAGAGGTTTGATGGAAATGATGTATAAATGGTATGCGTTTTATTGCTTCCATTTTCTTGGGGGAAGTAGAAGTTGTTTGTGTCATGAGTTTATCCTGGGATTCTTGTAATGTTTTGGATGGATATCCTCGTTTTTGAAATTTATCAGTCATCTCAGATAGTCTTAGAATTTTTTTCTCTGGCTTACTTACAATCCTGTTAATGCGACTGTATTGTGAGAACGGAAGAGATTTTTTTGTTTGAGTCGGATGAGAGCTGTTATAATGCAATAGTGTATTGCGGTCTGTAGGTTTATCATATAGATCTACTGAGATATATCCTTGTGAATCCTGTAATATCAGGGTATTCAAAATATTCATTTTGACAGCGTCGAAATGCAACATAAATTGAAGTTCCAGTGTGATTGAGTTCAAATATTGGTGGAACGACTGGAGGGAGTCCAATGTGCCCTCCCACACGCAGAACACGTCATATATATAACAATGCCAATATCTGGAATTTTGTTGGAAAAGAGTGTTCTGGTAGATGTAGTCTTCTTCGAAAAAAGCCATATAAGTGTTCGCGTAAGGGGGGGCTACATTGGACCCCATCGCCGTGCCTTGGATCTGTAAAAACAATTGATCGCCAAAAAGAAAAAAATTATTGTAGAGAATTGTATGCAAGAATTCCAAGACAAGTTCTTTTTCATGTCCAGTGAACTGATTAAGTTCCAATAGTCGTCTGACAGATTCGATCCCTTTATTATGTAAAATGGAAGTATAAAGACTGCACACATCCCATGTGACCAGGATAGATGGTTGGGGTAACGGTGACAATGTTTTAATGGTATCAATAAAATGAGTTGTATCCAACAGAAAGGAAGGTGTTTTTTTCACCATAGGGGTAAGGATTTTCTCTAAAAAAAATTGAAAGAGGGTCTAATATTGAGTCAGTTGAGGCCACAATGGGTCTCCCTGGGGGTTTATCCAACTTCTTATGAATTTTAGGGAGAACGTAAAAAAACGGAGTAATGGGGTAGTGGTTAACCAAAAATTGTGCAGTCTTATTGTCAATAGTATTAAGAGAAAGATATTTGGAAATCAACTTCTGGATAATGGACGTTATATGTGGAGTAGGATCCTTACTGAGTTTTTTGTATATGGAGGTATCATTCAATTGCGATTTAATTTCTTTAATATAATCGCTTTTGTCCATCACCACAATAGCTCCCCCTTTATCCGCTGGTTAATAAAAATTGACACAAGCAAAGAAACTATTGTGTGTGCCAAAAATTAATCTACTATTGATACAAGTGCTTGTACAATGGTCACAATAGTTTACAATCTATGAGGAGGAGGACGACACAGGAAGTGACAGTGCTTGTACAATAGTCACAAGAGCTTACAGTCTATGAGGAAGAGGAGACACAGCAGTGCCCTTATAATGGTCCAGGTATTTCATGTAAGGGATAAAATAAATACCCCAGAGACCCAAAGGCTGTGTTCACATTGTATTCAAACTCATTCTATTGAACAAAATCCTCCCCGAACCAAAACGCTTGTGCTCAGTAAGTAGCAACTTTATCGCAGCCGAACGCAAGTGCATTGGTCAGAAGGTTTATCTCCTGATACACTTTAGTAAAAAAATAAACAAAAAAAAGTGTTATGCCCTCAACCTCCCAAAAATAATTGAAATAAATTTAGAGTGTGTGTGTGTTATGAGGAAGAATGGGTGACACAGGAAGTGACAGTGTTTGTACATTACTATGTATGCCAGTCACCAACTGCTATCAATATTTACAAAATCAATGTGACATGGGCTTGTTGACCTGTATAATGACATTAAGTCTGATGCAGGGGTTATGAATAATGCATGTTACAAGAAGTATATAGTTGGGTATCATCGATGAAATTCAAAAAATGGACCGTGTACAACCACCAGTTACATATCAAATTCTGTCACAAGCAGTATCTGTCAACACATCAAAACTAGAATCAATATATACAAAAAGAGCAAGAGATGTGTCCTCTGACAATGTACAAAATCACTTTATTGAAGTAACCATTTGTATCCAGACACAGACAAGAAAGACAGATTAAAAACAATTAAAATTGTACCAAGTACATTAGTAAATTCATTGGCCAGAATTCCCTGTGAGGATAACTGGCAAAACACCTCCTGCACTATAACACTATTCCAAAAGCACCCATAATCCCTAGTAATGAAAGTGAATGCTGAGTAGAAACCTGAACAATACACAGAACCTGATGAAGAAAAAATAAAAGGTCAACAGAGGTAAGTCCTAAGTGTGAACTGTTCTCAATACTTCACATGTCCAAGTGTACGTCAGGGAAGTCTCAGTCAGCATCCCATGTCAGATAGCCTTAGGGTGCTATGATCGGTGTGAAGGAGGTGGAGGGCTCCCCACGCGTTCTGTCCCCTAAATGTGGGACTTCCTCAGGGGTAGAAGGCTGACATGGGATGCCGACTGAGACTTCCCTGACGTACACCTGGACATGTAAAGTATTGAGACCAGTTCACACTGGTATGAAAAAGTTATAAGCGTCATATTTTTTTTGCACAGAATTTTTTTAAATGCAGTAAAACACAATAAAACCTATATAAATTTGGAATTTTTGTGATCTCAAGAAAGGACACGTATCATTTGGGGAATGTGAAGCCATAAAAACCAAGTTCACAAGAAAATGGCTGAAATGTGTTTCACTAATTTCACTGTATTTGGAATTTTTTTTTTCCTGCTTCCCCAGTAGACACAATGCAATAATATTAAATACCATCAGTATAAAGTGCATTCGTTATGCAAAAAACAAGCCCAGACACAGAAAAATAAAAGAATAGGTTTTTGAAGGTGGGGAGTGAAAAATGGAAACACAAAAATGAAAAAGGGCCTGTTCATTAAGTGGTTAAAGCCTTTTAAGGCCTGGTTAGAAAGGGTGTTAAAATACTGCTATTCTGCTCATGTTTGGATATATTCACATAGGACTACACAGTGACATAACATTTACAAAATGGTTTGTGGTGTTCTCTAATTTTATAACTGTAGTATGGCAGGATCGATAAGACCATCTAGGTTTAAAGAACCCTAGGAGTTCTAAAAAATATTTAAAAAGTTCTAATGACCCCCCTTTCCATAGAACTGCTCTGAATTAACAATAAAAATAAACATCGCAAAAATCCCAATCTATCAATATATAAATCCGGTTATTACCGGCAGTGAACCCCGTAACAGAAAATAGCAACCAAATGACCGAAACACCACTTTTTTTGTCATTTTGCAACACATTAAAATTTTATCAAGTGATCAATAGGTCCTTCAATTCCAAAAATGGTAGCAATGACAATGTCATCATGTCCCACAATCTTACACAACTTCCTTGCTACAAAAAATGAAAAAGTTATAAGCAACGGAATATGACAAAATTAAGATTTTTTTTTAATGCAAAAGGTTTTACTGTTTTAAAACCTATATAAACTTGGTATCTCCGTAATTTCACTTACCTAAAGAATAAAGTGGAAGTGTCATTTGCAGAACTCAGCGAAAGCTGTAAAAAGAGAACCCACAAAAAATGGTGTAAAAGAGTTAAATGCCACCACTGGAAAGTTCTGCAGAAAAAAAGCTCTTTAAAAAAACTCTGAACATTGAAAAATAAAAAAGTTATGGATTTTAAAGAAGGGGAGCAAAAAAACAAAACACAACAATGAAAGGGTATTTGTGGGAAAAGAAAGTGTAATCATTATTTCCATGTAACATCTTCACAAATGATTTTTGGTATTCATAACATTACCTATATTTTATAAGTATCCTAGTATCTCAAGTTTGCAGTTCTCATAGTGTTTTTGTGTGGAGCCACTATTTTGAGTCATTAATGTGGTTGGAAGGCTCATGGCCTGTTCCCTAGACCAATCTTTTGACACCAGACACCACATTTTGCTCTCATAGTTTTGAGATTTCATTAAACCTGTCCAGATTCAAGAACCATAATGTGAGCAAACCTACATCATCAAAGAGCTCATGTGATTTGCCAAAAAGCTACATTTTTGTCCTCATCTGTCCAAAGCATATGTTCACAGATGCTTTATGCCTTGTTACATAGTTAACATGATTTTAAAAAAATACATATATCCCGCAAGTTCAACCAATATAGGAAAGGGATGAGGAAGTAATGTAAGGCAACACAATTCTTTATAATAATATAGATGGTTAATCAATGTTTCATCAATGTTAAAAGATATCTAGACCCTTCTTGAAACTCTCTGTTTGCCTTGCCGTGACCAGCTCCTGAGGCAGACTATTCCACCGATTCACAGTTCTTAAGCAATTGTGGCCTATTGTGATTAGAGACAAAGCCCCTTTTCTTTTTGCTGAAATTTAATCTGAAACACGTTTCCTCCAAATTTTTTGTACGGATCATTTGTATAGTTATACAATTAATAATGTTTCCTTTAGTCCTCTATTTGGACTCGAGGCTAAATAAATCAAATTCTTTAATCTTTCCTCATTTTCTGAGACGCTTTATACCCCTTATCAATTTTGTGGCTCTTCGTTGTACCTTCTCCATCTCCAGGACATCCATTTTATGGACTAGTGGCAAAAACTGAATGGCATATTCCAAATAAATGCTTTGTACAGTGGTAATATTACATCTCTGTGCCGAGAGTCCATACCTCTTTTAAAGTACATGCTTTACTGATGGTAGTCTGTCCTTTTACTCGGCAATGGCTGGATTTACATAAATATGCTAATAAGACTAAGGTGCTCCAGTCAACGTCATTGGAGCTCCTCTTGGTTACGCAGTCCTATAATTTATTCATGCCCCCAGCCACTCAATATCCCCCCTCGTCCTATAAGTGAGGACAGTGTACCAACAGTTTTTGAAAAAGATTCCTGGTGAACCAATAGACCTTATTTTAGTCAGTAGGCATATTTAAGGAACATATCTAATGCATTTGCAAAGTCCAGAAATCCAATATCCATAGCAGCTCCTCTGTCCAGGCATCTGTTCTCCTCTTCATAAAATCTGATCAGGTTAGTCTGGTAACTTCTATCCTTATTAAACCCTTGCTGTCTAACACTTTTACTGTTTGATGTCACATACTCTTTTTTTGTAGTCTTCTAGTATATTTTCCAATAATCTGGCACTTCTAATCTTGTTACCTGTAGGAATAGATTTAGAATTATTATGACAAGGTATACATTTAATGGTCCATTTAACATTAGTATAAATATATGACCATATCTGACATTGGGACATTGGCCTTATTAAAAAAAGTACACCATACGGGATGCGCCAGGACTCCTAGCTCTACCCATCACAGTAAACGGCTCTCCGGTTATCAATCTGTGCCTTATTTATTCTCACTCCTAGACTGCACCCAGTATACATTACAAATTGGACCGGACGAAGAGGACAGTTCATCCTCCAAACGTGTAGTTCTTACAATAAATGCTTCATTTATTTCTTCTCCAGTCTTTAAAGGGGTATTCCTATGAAGACAAGTTTCTTATATTCACTCATTATAACAAAATAACACATACTCTAATTCACTGTTATTAACAAAAGTACAGCATTTCACAAATATAATTCCAACGTGTCTCTATCAGTCCTGGTGTATACAATTTAAGTTGCCCCCTGGCTGTATACAGGGGGGCGGCAGGCTGGCTGGCTGTATACAGGGGAGGGCAGGCTGGCTGGCTGTATACAGGGGAGGGCGGGCTGGCTGGCTGTATACGGGGGGCTGGCTGGCTGTATACGGGGGCAGGCTGGATGGCTGTATACAGGGGGGCAGGCTGGCTGACTGTATACTGGGGGGGTAGGCTGGCTGTATATGTATACTGGCGGGGAGGCTGGCAGTATACTGGTGGGGAGGCTGGCTGTATACTGGGGGGCTGGCTGTATACTGGGGGGAGATCGGCTGGCTGTAGTAGTAGCTATATTCTACATAGGGGACAGTATTATAGTAGTTATATTCTTGTACATAGGGGCAGTATTATAGTAGTTATATTCTTGTACATAGGGGCAGTATTATAGTAGTTATATTCTTGTACACAGGGGGCAGTATTGTAGTAGTTGTATTCTTGTACATAGGGGGCAGTATTATAGTAGTTATAGTCTTGTACATAGGGGGCAGTATTATGTAAATACAGTATATTCTTGCACATAGGGGCAGTATTATCGTAGTTACATTCTTGTTTATCGGAGAAGGTATTGTAGTAGTTTTTTGTGTATATATAAGTCAGCATTAAGTTGTGTTCTTTCAAAAAAGAAGCAGTATGAGTCTCTTTCACTGCGCTGCTTATGTTGATTTAGACCATCTATAAACAGTTCCTGTGGAGTTTAGTAACTCCACCCACATCACATGGTCTTGCCTACTTGTTTTGACCCTGCCCACAGAATTGGGCCACTTTTACATTTTTTCCAGGGTCACTTTAAATTCCCAGCTCACCTCTGGGTGAGTGTGTATTTGTATTAACGTGTATATAGTGTGTGTAGAGTTTATATATGTGTGTTATGCGTAGGTAGTCTATGTGTGCTTATGTCTGCGCAAAGTATATATGGTATATGTGTATTATGATGAATAACATCTGGTATGAGGCCGGCAACGAGGGTTTAGGGGGCCCCCTGTTTCTAAGTTTGCACCGGGGCCCACTGGGTTCTTGTTACACCACTGCCAAGGCACCATGTGACACTCCTCTATTTCTTATTAAAATTATTGACTTTATTCATTTTGGCAAATTCCAGTTTTTCTATTTGTATGATTTGTTATGAGTGGTGGTTTTGTCCTTTTATAATCCTCTGTTAAAGGAAATTTACCATCAAAATCAAGCAAGATAAACCAGATGCACTTATTCATAAATATACACACTGTGACTGTGCTAATCGTATTATATTTGTTATCCATGGTCCTTCTAAAATCAATTTTTAAAATTATTCCAACAAACTAAAAGTGCTAAAGAGATACTTTTACACTGTGGAAGAGCACTTATCCCCCGCCCACTGTTTACTAAACAGGAAGGAGAAAGTGCTGAGGGTACAGGGATGACCGTAAGACAGACGGTGAGTGTAACAGCCTGTGAAGCAACAAAGAGGGGGTCTGTGGTGATGCCCCGCAGAACCCTTCTGGCTTATTAGCATAATTTTTTTAATTGATTTTAGAAGAAAGGAGGCCATGTATGACAAATAATATAAGACGATTACCATGGTCACTGTAAATGAATTTGGTTTATAATGCTTGATTTTGATGGTAGGTTTTCTTTAAGTTCACTTTGGCAAAGTCAGTGATGGGTAGTGCTATCTGACACTTTAATCTCTTGGAAATTGTTCTTGGCTCTTTAGTTACTATTTATATAATCTTGTGGCCACGTCCAGTTAGTTTGGCTAGAGTCCCATAAATCTTCTGGATAATATTTGCTACTGTAGTAACAGGAACATCAACCAGCTTGCAAGTGGTCTTTTAACATACACTCACCGGCCACTTTATTAGGTACACCATGCTAGTAACGGGTTGGACCCCCTTTTGCCTTCAGAACTGCCTCAATTCTTTGTGGAATAGATTCAACAAGGTGCTGGAAGCATTCCTCAGAGATTTTGGTCCATATTGACATGATGGCATCACACAGTTGCCGCAGATTTGTCGGCTGCACATCCATGATGTGAATCTCCCGTTCCACCACATCACAAAGATGCTCTATTGGATTGAGATCTGGTGACTGTGGAGGCCATTTGAGTACAGTGAACTCATTGTCATGTTCAAGAAACCAGTCTGAGATGATTCCAGCTTTATGACATGGCGCATTATCCTGCTGAAAGTAGCCATCAGATGTTGGGTACATTGTGGTCATAAAGGGATGGACATGGTCAGCAACAATACTCAGGTAGGCTGTGGCGTTGCAACGATGCTCAATTGGTACCAAGGGGCCCAAAGAGTGCCAAGGAAATATTCCCCACACCATGACACCACCACCACCAGCCTGAACCGTTGATACAAGGCAGGATGGATCCATGCTTTCATGTTGTTGATGCCAAATTCTGACCCTACCATCCGAATGTCGCAGCAGAAATCGAGACTCATCAGACCAGGCAACGTTTTTCCAATCTTCTACTGTCCAATTTCGATGAGCTTGTGCAAATTGTAGCCTCAGTTTCCTGTTCTTAGCTGAAAGGAGTGGCACCCGGTGTGGTCTTCTGCTGCTGTAGCCCATCTGCCTCAAAGTTCGACGTACTGTGCATTCAGAGATACTCTTCTGTCTAGCTTGGTTGTAACGGGTGGCGATTTGAGTCACTGTTGCCTTTCTATCAGCTCGAACCAGTCTGCCCATTCTCCTCTGACCTCTGGCATCAACAAGGCATTTCCGCCCACAGAACTGCCGCTCACTGGATGTTTTTTCTTTTTCGGACCATTCTCTGTAAACCCTAGAGATGGTTGTGCGTGAAAATCCCAGTAGATCAGCAGTTTCTGAAATACTCAGACCAGCCCTTCTGGCACCAACAACCATGCCACGTTCAAAGACACTCAAATCACCTTTCTTCCCCATACTGATGCTCGGTTTGAACTGCAGGAGATTGTCTTGACCATGTCTACATGCCTAAATGCACTGAGTTGCTGCCATAAGACAACTTTCTCCTTCTCTTTCTTTAGTCCTTGTTCAGTGTGGTACGCACCATCATACCACAAAGCACAGTATCTAATTTTATTCTTCTTATTCTGTAGCTCTTTACAACTCATAAGTGACGTATACAAATAAAATAAGACATAATAGAGTACAAAGAGTCATATGGAACAATAGGAGTGAGGTCCTTGTTCACAAGAGCTTACAGTATATGAAAAAGAAGGGGGTGACACAAGAGATATAAGAGCTTATATAATGGTACAGTAAAAGGGAACAGAATAAAATAATTTAATACATGAATAAAGATGTTGCTGCTTGAATACACAATCAGCCATACGAAGTTCAAGGTCAGTGGGACCCATTTCCCATTTCAAATTGTTATCTGTTATAATTTTTATATTTCCTTTTACTTCTAGAAGACAAAGCAAGCATGGAGCCAACGCATCACTAGATTCTAGTCCAAAAGTCCAAGTCCAATATTGTTATATTTTTTACGTTTATTACATCACCTTCGCACATATATAGTTCACATTCTCTCAACTGTCGCACACAGCTCGAATAGAAAGCATCTATATTCCTTACTTAATAAGATCTTCTCTTCCAATATATTAAGTAAATGATAAACGAGAAAATATCCCATATTTTGTCTGACTCTATGGGAAAATTCAATAAGATATGAGGCACATGGTAGTTGCATCAAGACATCCTGCATGACCGTATTGTCTTTCGGGAACGAGAGGTGGATATCACTCTTTTCCTCTCCCTCTTTATCCCTTTTCTTCTGGTCCTACCCTTTTTCCCTTAATGTGACCCTCATTTTTATTATGTTTTGAAAACAATATTGTTATTGTCCCGTTATTGTTATTGTTGGTGACTGTGACAAATGCTGATGCCACTGTTGCCATTGGGGTGATTTTCTTCTTCTGGATATAACAATCAAAATCCAGTGAAAGCTAAAAAAATATAGCTTGTCCTACAGAGGCAAAGCTGGTAAAATGTAAAAAGTTATTTTTGCTGTTATTATGTATACATGCAAGACAACGGGACTGGATGGTAAAACAAAGATTTTCCATTTACCATTAGTTCTAGGTGTCCTTTATTATATGTAACAAAATAGAGACCACTGCTAGTGATGTCCTATGCTCTGTCATTGTCTCCCCTGGGTTTCCAATCTGATCCCCTCATTTAAAAATCCATACTCTGGGGCCAATTTGATTGAAATTAAAATAAGGCTAAGTTCACATCAGGATTATCAGCCTATTTATTTCTATTACAATTAATGTTAACCCCTTCCCGACATTTGAAGTAATAGTACTGCATCGCGGGAGGTGCGTTCCCGCAATTTGCAGTACTATTACGTCAAGCTTCTGGCACCAGAAGCTGCGGGTGTCGGCTATATATTATAGCTGACACCCGCCTCTAACACCCGTGGTCGGAGATTTCTCTGATGGCGGCTGTTAACCCCTAACATGCACCCCTAGCATGCGCAGCAGCTCAATGTCTTACATTACACAGTGCAATACATCTGTACATTTCAAGTTAAAGACATATGGAAAATGTTAGTTATCAAGTTATTTTAGTGATATGACCAACTTTCCAAAAAGTAGAACATTTTGAATTTGGAATACGTTTTTTTCTAAATTTTCACCAAATTTCCATTTATTTCATTAATAAATACTAAACATATTGCTTAAATTCCTCAACCAACATGAAGTACAGTGTGACACAAAAAATAATCTCAAAATCAACTGGATATGTTAAAGCGTTCCAAAGTTATAACCACTTAAATAGACACATATCAGATTTTTTAAAATGGGCCATGTCAGGAAGGTGAAAAGTGGCTTCAGCGTTAAGAAGGGAATCTCTCATACATAAAGGTAATCACTATGGAAAACGGACGTTGAATAGAGGAACTTCTGTATTTAGTTTTCATTATGATCCTCTATAATGGAGCATTTTTTTGTGTGTAGAAGGAAACCCACACATGTTCAGGTGAACTGGGAATCTACTGGTGGGTCCCCTGTGTACTGTTACTCTTTGGGGCACATGTATCATAGTTTTTCGACTGACACTTTTTCAAGTTTCCTGAAGATGGCCTACTTAATCATTGCAAAGTATCTTAAGTTTTTCTCCTTTGTGATACATGTGATGAGTTGCCTCTTTAGTCTCACTTTTAAGACTTTTTGTGGGGTGTGACTTCTTAGTCCCAAATAGTTTACCAAAAGTA
Source organism: Engystomops pustulosus (assembly GCA_019512145.1). NCBI lineage: Eukaryota > Metazoa > Chordata > Amphibia > Anura > Leptodactylidae > Engystomops > Engystomops pustulosus. Next base: position 75,356 of record WNYA01000909.1, on the reverse strand, counting down.
ATAAAGTATATTATTTTTAAAGTTATATAAACCAAATTGATTCATTCAATAAGTGCTGTAAATATACCGTATTTCAGTTAAGGTCATTTGTTTAAAAAAAGGTTATATTTAGACCATGCCATTTTACTTTTGTGTCTTACACAAGTTATGAATTACAGGATCTTTGAAGGATATTGAAGCTTTGTCTGCCTTGTTCTATCTATCAATCATGGCAACTGGAGGTGGAGAAGACAGTCCTGATGTAGCTATACGTCCAGATGTAGTTGAGAAAGAAGGTGAGTTATCTAAGAAACATGTTGAAAAATAGCTAAATGTATACTGTACATCCATTTAAAGAAAATAACTTTCATTAGAAGGTCAACATTAAGTGCTCACAAAAAACCAGGAACAAGAAAAATTGTTGGTTCTCGAGCACAATCACTGTATACTAAAAGTGTTGTATACTAAAATAAAGTTAAAAAATGTGAGATGATCTATACACTATGTAGAGTTGTAATTCCATAGAAAATGTACTCATGCTTTTATTGTTACAAACTAGATTGAAAATTTGTGAGATGAGATCACATCAAAGACATTTTTATGCTACAAGTCTTTGCCACAAAGCATTCTACAAGCCTTTATTTTACCTTTCCCTTACTGTTTTTAAAATTCTAGGTGGGGAAAAAAAGCAAAAATAACCTGAAACAATTTAAAAAATTCATAGTGTCATAGTAAATCATGGTATATAAGGTTGGAAAAAGACACAAGTTCTTCAAGTCCAACCTTTAAGAATAAAACAAATGTTTTTCCCCATAACATCTGATATCTCTGCTCCCCACAAAGGCATCCAGGTCTCTCTTGAACATGTACATAGAGTCCGCCATAACAACCTTCTGCGTCAGAGAGCTCCAGAGTCTCACTGCTCTCACAGTAAAAAACCTTTGTTTATCGCGATGGTAGAATGGCCTCTCCTCTAGGCGTAGAGGATGCCCCCTTGTCCTGGTCACAGGCCTACTGTAGGTAGAGGTCAAACCAGAGGTCCAAACAGCCCCATTCCAGAAAACCTTTTTAGTGTAGACAATTTACTCAAACGTAATGTAGTCTTTCATTTTTGCTTCATTGGTAGCAGATACGTTTTCATAACATTTTTCTTCTATAGAGCAGCAAGCAGAGGCTGTTTTTCTCAGTTACACATTCCATATGAGTGCAATGAGAAGTGAAAATGGAGATTCAAGACCTCTTAATGGTGAAATAGAAGATGCAAGGCAAACAAATCGGTACCAGTCTGCTGTAAAAATTTTAAGTTATATGATTAGGCTGTGTTCACATCTCGTTTTTTGTTTACAATGAGCATATACGCTGGAAAAGAATCTATACATGGACTTATTCTGGCAGACAGAGGCATAATTGTTGCCTTTGTCTGACAAGTATATGTTGCATCCCCTGAAAAAGGTAGGATGGAAAGACGTAGCAAGCTACCTCTTTCCACCTTGCTCCCTCTTACTTAGCGACGTTTACACTCAGGGGAGGCAATATAAGCCTAAAAGGAGTGGATGCAGCTTATTGCATCCTTCCCTCAAGCTCGCTAAGCAGATTGGCAGCTGCCAATGTATGGGGTGGTTCCCAAGTCATGTCAGTGTCCTTATATGATTTCACTATGGGAAACACCCCATAAATTAGCATCAGCCAATCGCCAGCTTGTATACACTCCTCCCCCCGCATTCAGAGGGGAGGAGGGGTACTGAGGGACGTATCTCACTGTATAGTTACAGTAGGATACATCTGTGCCATGTGTTGTAAGGAAACCGCAGAATCCCCTCAGTTGTGTCCCCACAACATATGGCAACAGCTGTGAACCGAGCCATAATTTATATTATTTTCAATAATAAATGTTACATGTACATGTGTTATGCATATATATCCCCTATTCGTAATTATAACCCCCTTTAATAGCAAAGTTACATGAAATTCCCTTGGAGGCTGCCACATAATGCCATATATTCCCGCTTGTTGCTTGTAATAAAAGGCATGTAGATCAAAATCAGGAAACATGCTGAACATATGGGTCATAACACAACAAATGTGAGCTGACTCCAAAAGGGGTTTTCCAATTACAGAAAGTGATATTACCATATTGATGGAACATGCCATATTTTGAAGGGGTCTGACTATGAGGAATAGCTACAGTCAGTTCCCCATTAAGTATCAGGCACTTAAACACCTTTGCTTAGGACATACATTTGTACAGGGGCTGTCCTAAGAAGCATGATTTATTTTCTAAAAATATTTTTTCTAATCTTGGCTAGTCTGTCACCAATTGACATTGTGTTCTAAATTAGAAGAGCGGGAGCCTAGTGAGTCATAGTATATATGCAACACCCCTGCCGATGCATGGGTAGGCTGTTCATCGTTTTGGCCGTTGTCTGCCGTTCAATAAAGAACTGTAAGTTGATTTGCACAACGTTGCCTCCGTCTGATCCCTGGATACGGCTGTTTACCACCACGGAGCTTCCCCATCCATCACCCAGGGACTCATCTTACAGAGAACTCAGGGGTTGCCCAAGGGAGAAACCACTGCATCAGCCTCTCCCTCCATATTTCTTGCACACACCACCTGCTGGAGTCCTCTGGTCCCCATACCAAGCATGGCATAGCAGGCTAGGCCCCGGTGGGGGATGTTGCATATAGAAGTGGGAAAATAAGGTATGTAGTGTATAGGTGTGGGATTTTTAGGAGTGGGATAGTGGGATCTAATAATGTATATATGGTTGTCAAAATGTATACAAGTGTAGGCACAAGTATTAAAGGGGTTGTCCAGCTTCAACATATATGTTATTGTTTATAGAATTAAAGGGGCTATATGAGGGTATAAAAATGCATTGTTGGCTGAGATGGGGCTGTGTAAATAAAATAAACATGTACTTACCTCCCAGCGCCCTCCCAGCCTCCATCGCTGCGATCTCTATGGTCAGTGCCCCATGTAAACAAACAGGGCCACGTAAGCCACCAATGTATTTTTTTTACAGGATAACCCCTGTAACCCCTGAATTTTTTCTTGTTCCCATTAAAGGGGTTTTCCCACCAATACAAGTTATGCCCTATCCTGTGGAAAGGGCCTAACATGCTGATCGATGGGGGTCTCGGGGATCGCTTTGGCGATCTCCGTCAGCTCCATAGAGATAAATGGAGCAGAGCGGTCAAGCTTGGCCATCTGCTCCACTACTCTGACGGAGCGATGTGGGACCCCATCGGACCCCTCGTTTTCGTGATCTGTGGGGGTCTCATCACTGATAGGGCCTAACTTGAGTTTGTGGGAAAACCCCCTTAAGAATGAAGCTCCATAGTTTACTTCTAGTTGTACACAAGTCTGTCCATTGTCATTTGATGGACACACAGGTGCTCAGCTGGTATTGTACAGCACCTGAAAAGTATTAAGGCTCTGAAATATTCTTTGCAAAAATGTGTATGGGCATTGCTAGAATACCACTTTCAGACACTAGAAGTCACTGATCACTAGACTGTCACTAGTTTTGCTTCACATACTGTTCTCTAAGCACACAGCAAGCAGACTATTCCTAGTCATATCCCACCTATATTTGTCATGATGCAACATTTTTTTAAGAAACCAATCATCCATGTTTAATTTTAGGTATAAATTGATAAGTAACAAATGAAAAAAAAATCTGACATTCATATAAAAAACTATTTCCTCTTTTAACAGTGAATATGACAAAGTGGGAAGGCAGTTAGCTACAATTGGTGATGATATATATAAGCGGTATGAGACAACTTTTGATAATTTCCTTAAAGACCTGGACCCCAACCTCGAAAATGCTTATGAAATCTTCAAAAAAATAGCTTCCAGGTAATAAAAGCTGAAATATGTATTGTTAACTTCTTTGTTGTTCTTTACTGCCTGTAGTAGGGAAAAACAATCTTAATTGGTAAGTATCAAAAATCAGGCTGCTAAATCTTTAAAGCCCAACACTACAGGCTTAGGAGATCCATGTATTATGGCTATAATATGCTATTCACAGTGTGTTTCTCACAGTAACCTCTTTAATTTCTAGGGCAATAACTATGCATATATATATATAATATATATATTATATTGTATATCTATAGATATCGCTCATCTATATATCTCAGCATATAGCTCATAATGATATCATCGCTTCTAGATATATTCGCTATCTCGCTCTCATCTTCGTCATATGCTTCGACTCCTAGCTACTCTATAGCTCGTCTCGATCTATAGACTCTATAATCTGAGATATCTGACTATCGCTCCTATCTGCTCTCGCTCTCTGTCTCCATATCCTTCTCGCTCTCTTATCTCTCTCCGCTATCTCGTCTTCTCTCTCGCTCTCTCGCTCTCGCTCATCTAGCTCTGCTCTCCTACTCTCTCGACTCTCTGCTCTCGCTCTCTCGCTCTCGGCTACTCGCTTCTTGCTCTCTCTCTCCTTCTCTCTCTCTCTCTCTCTCTCTCTGCCCTCCCTCTTCCCTCCCCCTCCCCTCGACCCTCCCTCACCCCTCCACCATCTCTGCCCTACGCCTCCGGTTCCTCTGTCCCCTGTTCGCCGCGTGTTCACACCTATTGTGTTTCCCCATCAAATGGTATTTCATCAGAGGTGCTTTATACACAAACTGATTCCTTTATAAACTGCATAGATTTGATAACATGAAAAAGAAGCGTGTTTTATCATATCGTATTGACATTCTCAGCTCTTTATCTTCAGCTATCGACTATGCTAGCTATTGCTGCTCAGGACGCCCACACCAGTATGGCTGTACATTCCTAGTGGAATCACGCCTATATAAAAGCTAAGCTCCAACCAAAGATGGAAGTGGATCGGTATGGTATTGCATCATTGGATAACCCCTGCTCGCAAAGAAGTTAGGGCCGGTACAACTGATGGAGCCACACCTCCTAAAACAACAGCTGATTGCAGATACTCGTAATTAGCTGAGAATATACTTGCGTATATCTTATGCTGGATTTGTCAATTTAAGAAATAATGTGGGGATTTATTCAGAGATCTCTTGAAGTGTCCACAAGAAAGATTAAGGAAGTAATCATCCAGATGTACAGTGATTATGTATAATAATGAGTATATCAGATAATACAGCACCAATACAAAACTATAGACTATGAAACATCAATGAAATCGGTGTGACACATCACAGTATATTGATAGCGTTGTAAGAATATCATAGTATATCAGATTGAATACCTGGGACAAAAGAAGTAGAAGTAGAGAAGGATTTCAGTAAGAATGTCAGAATCTATTATGTGCATCCTACGTACAATATGTAAAGGTAATCAAAGAAAACCTGAATATTGTATATGTTCATTGAGACCATCAGGTTGCAATGTACGTAGGGTGAATATCCATCTCTATTCTCCTTGTGAAACCTTACAATCAAAGTCTGCCTCTCGGGGAGGGTTCAACCACTTCGATAATTTGAAAGCATATAACCATACGGTCTCATGATGCTCCCAAACATGGCGAGTGATTGTAGTATCCTTAGAATTTTATGTCATTAATGTAGTCACTGAATCTTCTTTGTGTCTCCCTGAAGGTCTTTCCCACAAATTGAATTTGACAGATATAGGTTAAAAGATAAACAAGTCCCACTGTTTTGCAATTGGCAAAAGATCTCATCTAATATTGGTTACCAGTCAGCGATCTGCGAAACGATTTGCTTGTCAAGATATATTTATAGGCTTTACATGTTCCACATTTAAAGGTACCCTTTGGTTTTTAAATGTAGTAGATGGCTTTTCATTAATCATCTCTCTCTATGACATTCATCATAGACACCCAAGATATGCACTGTTGATCATCACTTTTTAATGAGAACCAAAAACTCTTCGTTTATTCAAGGCCCAGGGTGTGCCTCCTTTTAGTATCCCCTATCTTTTGAAGTGGAATTTGAAATCATTGGCAGCCTTTAGAGATTCACAAATAGTTTTACAATTTCTGTGAAACTGCAAAAACACCATGCTCCAAATTATTATGCAAATTTTTATCTGATTTTCCTGACAGTCAGTATAATAATAATTACCCGTTAGAATATACATTTTATTGAACAAACCTCTCAATGATAACAGCATATTCTTCAAAATAAAAATAAAATCAAAATGCACAGTTCCAAATTATTACCGTATATACTTGAGTATAAGCCAACCAAAGTATAAGCCAAGACCCCTAATTTTAACACAAAAAACTGGAAAAACCTATTGACTCAAGTATAAGCCTAGGGTGGGAAATGCATTGGTCACAGCTCCAGTATATAGCCTGCCAGCCCTCTGTAGTATATAGCCTGCAAGCCCCTGTGGTATATAGCCTGCCAACCCCTATAGTGTATAGCCTGCCAGCCCCTGTAGTATATATCCTGCCAGCCCCTGTAGTATATAGCCTGCCGCCCCTCTAGTATATAGCCAGACAGCCCCCTGTAGTATATAGCCTGCCAGCCCCTGTAGAATATAGCTGCTAGGCCCTGTAGAATATAGCCTGCCAGCCCCTGTAGTATATAGCCTGCCGCCCCTGTAGTATAAAGCTTGCCGCCCCATGTAGTATATACTCTGCCAGCCCCCAGTAGTATATAGACTGCCAGCCCCCTGTAGTATGTAGCCTGCCACCCCCAGTAGTATATAGCCAGCCAGCCCCATGTAGCAAAAATATGACTGAAAGCAGCATTTGAGTTTTGAAATGAGGAAGCTTCTTGAGTCTTGGTCTGTGTGCTGGGGCTATGGCCAGGGTTGCCCACAAAAAGGGCTCTGGTGCTGCGCTTGCACCCGTGCCATAGGTTCGGCCAACTGCCTAGGGGGACGAGCATTTCGCTCAATCATATATGGTCCTAAAAAAAGACCTCCATCCACTACAGTTGATCGATTCTGGTAGATACTCACCCCCAGGATTGGGATTACCCATATTTTTCTCCAGAAAACAGATCCTATAGCAGGATCAATTTTTTCTCAAAATGGGAACCCACACAGCCTCTTCTCCGACCACCTGTTTTTCTATATTCTGACCATACAGTGTAACCCTCCTCAACTTGGAAATGGAGGTTAGGGAGTCAAGGGTGCTATAAATCTTTTGTAGGTAACTGGTGGTGGGACGAAAACGGCATACCTAGAGCAACGGTGAGAACAGCTCAAAGGTGATCTACAGGTATCTTTGTCAAAGACAAACCGTTCAGCAGTCACAAATCAGCATTACCTGATCTTACCCGTGTTGTGTAAAGTGAGCTGGGTTAGTATAGCCTGTACCGATCAATGCCAGGTGATGCAGAGCTGCAGCCATGAGATGTGTTTTTTGTATTTTACTTTGGTTACTTTTGTACATTGTAAACTCCCCTTTATTTTTATATTGCGTATTATACTGTATTGTGATGTTTTATATATTATTTATGTGACAAAAGTGTATCTTGTGATGTTTGTTGTTAAAGGTGAACCCAGGGGGGGGTATCCCTTTAAAAAATCTAGGGAAATAGTTGGGTATTTATGACACCTGTGTGTACATGGATGGTCTCTAGGTCAGAGTGTCTGATCTTACCACAGGGAGGTGACTGTTCCAAGGTAGCTGCAAACCTGACCCCCTGAATTATCTGCAGTTCTGTTCTTGCCATGTTTGTTCATTTTATTTTTTTTGTTGCAAAATGACGCCTTTTCTTTGGACCCCAAGCAAGCATGGTCAATCCCTTTCTGCCGTTATCCATGACGCAAAAGGCCTTCGATCGGGTTCATTGGGGTTTCAAGGAGTGAGCATAGACAGATTGATGTTAGGTTAAGTTTCTAGGAAAGATACGGACATTATACTCTAGCCCTACTGACAAGGTAAGTTTTTAATGGAACCTATCACTTAATTCTCAATCACCTGGCTACAGCTAATTGGAAAAATCCTAATATCCACGGAATTTCCATGGGACTAGACATTGTAAAGCGAACTGTATGTATTCCAACAAGTATTTCTTTCCAACGCTTATCAGAATTTAAAGAGACATAGTGCATTCAGCGACTTTAAGATCAATTACAGTAAGTCCAAAGCCCTTAACATATCCTTGCCCGCAACAGAGGTGCAACATATAAAAGACAAATTTTCCCTTCCAGTAGCAGCAAACCTCTCTAAGATACTTGCGAGTCTCAATTCTGATTATAAAAACCTTACACTTTTAACTACACGCTCTTAAGGCACAATATTAAAGGGGTTTTCCCACACTAAATTAAAATAGAAAATTCAATCCTTTACCTTTATTGTTAACACAATAAAGATCATTTTAACAGCTTACTTACGTTACATTGCTGTTTTAGCTCCTATCACTCCCTGGCTGCTCAGCGTAAATCCCAGGGTGTGGCGGGCCTCTCTAAGCAGACATATTATGACCCATCTAGTTTTGTGGGTGGACAATTTGATTACATTATTAGGGTACAGGTGTAAATACCTTTCATCTGCCTTCTGACATTGTTGTACTAAAACACTACATATAGAAAGAGAGAGGAGACATCAGAGATGCATGATGCCTATTAACACATAGGCTGAAAGAAAGAGGCCGACAGCCTTTTACACTGTTAGACTTTGAGTTCTGCTAACATCTCACAGATTTGTGCCTGCCTCCCTCTTCCCCCCGGATCACTTATCCTTGTAGTTTGTAGCCTTCTCTCTGCTCACAAGTGCTGACAGGAAGTGAATGTCAATGAGTGTAGTTTACGGTTTGGTTACATAGTTCATGTACCAGATGCCCAGTGCTACTATCTATATTATATCTTGGAATGTAAGGGAGTTAGGGGAACCTTGAAAGCGCCATATGGTTTTTAACTATATCATGAGACAAAACCCTTCTATCATTTGCTTCCAGGAAACACACTTGATACAAACATTTATGCATGGGGGGAAGGAAGGGGGGGGATTGAGCACTGCTAAAATAGAAAGCTGCATGGCATAGAGACAGCCAAAGATAGTGCATGCTCTATCTTTTGTGGCTACAGCTCGGAACAGTGAGCGCCTGTTGCACTCAGCGTACCAAGCCCGTGCGCCATAGCTGTGCTATGGGGGAAGCATGTACGGCCAAAAGTTGCTTTCTATACCGTGGGTGCAGTGATCATCCCATTCACTCACACATCATACTCCAGAGGAGTTTCTATCCTGATCCATAGATCATAACGGTGGGAGGCGGGTCAAGTAAATAGAGACCCAGATGGTAGATGTGTTCGTGCAAGCCTGGAATAATTGTAGCCCCTATGTCTTGCTAGGCCTATATATCCCGTCATCTCATTCCTGTCTGTGCTGCATGACGCGTTTGTTTTGCCATGCAGTTTCCCAATGCATGCATTGTGTGTATGGGAGATCTCAATCACTAATGATCTGGAGTTAAAAAGTACCGACCTGTCCCTGACCCCTCCCTGTCCCTCATTCCATCGCTCGGCTCAACTGTGGTAGAGCTGGGCGCACTACTTGTGGAGAACTCGCCCACGACACACAGACAATAAACTGTCAGACACTCTCCAGAATCGACTATATCATAGGTAATCCTAGCCCCCTAAGTGCTTATATCTTCTCCAGCACTCTGCGGTCCCATCCCAAAACATTCTTTAAAGAACTGCACTCTTGTACAGGCAGATGTGTGTGGGGAACTCCAGGTCCTAGTCAGCTAGCAACCCTGCAACGTTCCAAAATGCAGGCTGGCATGGCAATCCCGGACTTTTCTCATACTACTTTAAGGGCAACTGCATAATATTTCAATGAGTCATTGGCAACACCAACCCAGAGCATCACTTATGTCACTACTTACAAGTACAATCCTGGTGGTCCATAATAGAGGGTTCCCCTCACCTCCTGTGCACCATGCTTCATTAACAAGAATGGCGCTACAGGTATGGAAAGCATGTAAAATCAGTCACACACTTTAATATATATCATAGGAAAATAACCCATTTGGGCGAAATGCAGCACTACTGCAACTGGAGGAAATGGAGGGGGAACACAAGGATGGCAAGACGCGGGGATCCGCCTGCTATCAGATACACAGATGGGGTGCTGGCCCTCCTTCAGTGACCTACAAGAGGAAATATGACTTAGATGTTGGTTTACCAATACCTTCAGCTATGGCATGTGCTGTCAGCACAATTCCCTAATAAAACCCCCCCCCCTATCCCCAATATCCACTATCCACTCATAGGTATACATAAAAGAAAAGGCCCAAGAGTCTGGTCACAATAGTGTACACACATCTGATATCAATGAGAGTTGAGAATACTCCACTGCGGCCAAATGGAAGAAACGCATCACTACTCTTCAGGATAAGGCAAGGATGAGGATATTCTTTCCTCCCATCTTTAGGTATCTCATCTGTAAACAATAGGATGACAACCTTTGTAGTGTACCGGCTTATTAACCCCAATACAATTGCACAGAATGTGACGCGCACCCCACAACGTCTTCCCTGGAAGCCGACTTTGGCACATATACTGGGTGTGCCCTCCTATGCATTTTTTGGGAAAGGGTAACAACCTTCCCATCGGACTTGCTCTCACCAAGTGCCTTGCACACTTGAAAATGTTACTAGGGCTAATGCCTGAAGAAACCTGTCTCATACCAAGAATAGTTTTACTTAGAATCATATTTATGGTCAGGAATGTATCACTCTTAGGTGGAACAACCCCTTTTCGCCCTTGCTGAGGATGTGGAAGTCCAATATTAATCAGTGTACCTTACCAAACTTGATATTCAAACACAGAAATTGCCCGACAAGTTTAATTATAAAAAAGGAGCCTGGTGCCAGTTTACACGAACCAACTATTCTTCTTGAAGGTACCTAGACTCTCTAACCTTTGTTGTATCGTGCAGTATAATGCCCCGCTCACATACTCCTTGGGGCCAAACAGAATTTCGGCTGTGGGGGGGGGGAAGGATATACCTTAATTACTCTGGGTAGTTTTCATGAGGACATGCGTACAGCACAATTGATAGAGGAAGACGTCGGAAGGTATACAGGCTACAGGCATTGGGAGCAGGGGCTGGCAGTCTACTATCCTACTGGGGGCTGGCAGTCTATATACTACTGGGGCTGGGTCTAATACGGGGGCTGGCAGTCTATATAATAATGGGGGCTGGCAGTCTATATACTACTGGGGCATGGCAGTCTTATATACTACTGGGGGCTGGCAGTTATATACATATGGGGGCTGGCAGTCTATATACAGGGGGCGGCAGTCTATATACTCGGGGGCTGCAGGCTACATATACAGTGGCAGAAGGCTATATACTACAGGGGCGGCAGGAGGGTATATACTACAGGAGCTGGCAGGCCATATCTACAGGAGCAGGCAGGCTATATACTACAGGAGCAGCGGCTATTATACTACAGGAGCGGCAGGCTATATTACTCAGGAGCGGCTTATAAACAGGAGCTGGCAGGCTATATACTACAGGAGCTGGCAGGCTATATACTACAGGAGCTGGCAGGCTATATACTACAGGAGCTGGCAGGCTATATACTACAGGAGCTGGCAGGCTATATACTACAGGGAGCTGGCAGGCTATATACTACAGGAGCTGGCAGGCTATTTCTACAGGAGCTGGCAAGCTATATACTTACGAGTGCAGTATAACGGAGCTGGTAAGCTATATACTACCAGGAGCTGGCAAGCTAGATCTAATGGCTCCTGTAGTATATGGCCTGCCAGCTCCTGTAGTATATACCCTGCCGCCCCTGTAGTATATAGCCTTCTGCCACTGTAATATGTAGCCTGCAGCCCCCAGTAGTATATAGACTGCCAGCCCCCAGTAGTATATAGACTATGTATATATAGACATATTACCATACACCATATAAATATATAGACGCAATCCATGGAACAGCGCGACATTTCGCCATTAATAGAAATTTCTCTATTGTACTCGCTGAAACATTGGTGGTCATTTATTATTTTGTCGGATTTTTTTATTGTGTCATAGTTTTCTTACTAAATTGTTTTCAACGGCCAAAGTGTCTGAGATTAATTCCATTTCATGATTAGAGAAATAGACAGGTAGACTTGCTTTTTGTGGGTCTATAGTGAGACAAATTGCATCTATAAAAATAGAGAGAAATAGAAAGTCAGGCAGCTGTTGGGCAAATCAGCAAACAAAATTAACTGTCGTAGAGTTTTGTTATTAATTTGTGGCGCCGACCAATAATAAATAGACACACTGGTGAAGAAAGCGGGGAATGGAAAAAATGTGTCGCTGCCCAAAAAAATGGCCTAAAAAAATCTAAAATGATGACCACTGGTGTTTGTACACTGAATATGAATACAATCTCTTTTGATACTTATTGAATGCGGCTCTCCGTAATATTCCGTTTATGGCTTGTAAGACACAGATGTTATTCAGAAACGTACACCCACCCGGGACTTGGATCATTTTATCCACAGTGCTGTCCTTTTTTTGTCATATATATGCATTGATGATTGTAACTTACCACTAGTTGTACCAATAGAAAAAAAAACAAAAAAACAGTTTGTAAAAAGGAAGGTTTTAAAAAAATCAATGAATTACTAGTTACACATAACAATTTACCATCTATTCCCTGAGACCGCAACAAAAGGAAAATGGCAATTACCTTTCACGTGTTGCTTTAATAAAATGTTGGTGTTTTTAAAATGTAATGTTATATTGATCTTGAATAAAACATTAAGAAAGTCCTTAATAACCAGCCCATATAGTTTACCGGTTGAAAGAAGAAAAAATGGTGTTATTCACAAAACGAGAGTCCCTCATGGTCATAGCCAAAGACAAATATCATCCCCATTCACCGGAGGATTGAGACACACACTCCACTTGTCCACTCATCAGCGGTTCGAGTGATGATACACGACGCATCACAAATTTGTAGGATCAGAACAATTCCCAAAGCCCATAAGCACTATGTTAATCTTTCCTTTGTAAGTTTAAGCCACAGCATTCGTTTAAAAAAAGAACAGACAAAGAGAAAGGTAAGTATAAGACAGAGATAGCTATAGGTTACTTGGTTTAGAGAATACAAAAAAAAAATTTGAGCGTACGGGGAAACAATAACAAGATATACCTCACCACTGCTTAAGGATAGAAAAGCATTATTCCATTCATTATAATATTTTTTTAGTTTATAACAATTTTCCAAAGCCACATGAATCAGACGTTATACAGAGAATGTTCTTTGCTCTGACAAAGGAAAACACTGTCCCAGTGGATTTTGAGGAATACACATTGAAAGGCGATAAAGCGTGGGATAAGCTCAGGCGCAGGGTAGAGTGGAGCGAAACTTTCTCTAGAAGCGAACCCACCCCTTTCTGCCCACGCCATCCATACTCACGCCCGGTTCTTGCGCGCGGGGACAGGATTAATGGAGAGAGTACGATGCGCTAGTGAGTGAAATGTGAGGATTGGGAAGGGGGAGGATGCAAGTGGACCGTGAGTCGTCCACCAGACATATTCTGGCCCCCTCCCCGTCACGACCCCCCCCCCCCCCTTAGCTTAAGAGGGTCACCTTAATCCCCCCCCCCCCCCCACCCCCACAGGTGGGGGTGGCGTGCCGTCGGATTGACCCGACAGATTCGGACTGAGCGCGGGGATTTAACTTCAAATGTGTGCAAGATCAGCACTACATGCACCGGGAAGAGGAGAAGGGTGAACTACGGCGGACTTGAGCGGGGGGGAAAGCGACACGCAGGAATTGGGCGCACAAAGCACTGCTCAGTCTACAAAAACGTATTCAAATTTTATGACCGATTTGCCGCAAGCTTTGTGTTAGCGCTGCGTAATCTGTGGCACTATATAAATAAAGGAATTATTATTATTATTACACATAGATTTCAGTCCGGGTCTACAATTCAGTCATTCTCCATGAATATAGGTCAATGGACTAATAAATTCAGTAAAGAAAAGCAACAGGCCTTCTTTGAAATTCATATTGGTTAAAAAGCTCACTCTTCAATCCATTGCAACCAAGTGATGCTATTCAGTATAAGAATAACACAAACAAAAGAACTACAAACTTTACTGCCTGTTTTAATTTTATGGTTGAGTGTTTCCTTTTGTATAGTTCCTAATTCAGTTTGGACAGTTTGCTAGAACCATATGCATACCATAATGTACACCCTGGCCACTTATTAGGTACACCTGTCCAACTGCTCGTAACACTTAATTTCTAATCAGCCAATCACATGGCGGCAACTCAGTGCATTTAGGCATGTAGACATGGTCAAGACAATCTCCTGCAGTTCAAACCGAGCATCAGTATGTGGAAGAAAGGTGATTTGAGTGCCTTTGAACACGTGGCATGGTTGTTGGGTCCAGAAGGGCTGGTCTGAGTATTCAGAAACTGCTGATCATTGGGATTTTTTAGGAAATGCCTTGTTGATGCCCAGAGGTCAGAGGAATGGGCAGACTGGTTGAGCTGATAGAAGAAAGGCAACAGTGAACCAATCGCCACCCGTTACAACCAGCTAGGAAAGAAAGTATCTCTGAATGCACAGTACGTCGAACTTGAGGCAGATGGACTACAGAGCAGAAGACACACACGGTGCCACTCCTTTCAGCTAAAACAGGAAACTGAGCTACAATGCACAAGCTCATTGAAATTGGACATAGAAGATTGGAAAACGTTGCCTGGTCTGATGAGTCTCGATTTCTGTGCAGAATTCGGATGGTAGGGTAGAATTTGGCGTCAGCAACATGAAAGCATGGATCCATTCTGCCTGATCAACGGTTCAGGCTGGTGGTGGGTGGTGTCATGGTGTGGGGAATATTTTCTTGGCACTCTTTGGGCCCCTTGGTACCAATGAGCATTGTTGTGATGCCACAGCCTATCTGAGTATTGTTGCTGACCATGTCCATCCCTTTATTACCACAATGTACCCAACATCTGATGGCTACTTTCAGCAGGATAATGCGCCATGCAATAAAGCTGGAATCATCTCAGACTGGTTTCTGACATGACAATGAGTTCACTGTAATCAAATGGCCTCCACATCACCAGATCTCAATCCAATAGAGCATCTTTGGGATGTGGTGGAACAGGAGATCACATCATGGATGTGCAGCCGACAAATCTGCGGCAACTGTGTGATGCCTCATGCAATATGGACCAAAATCTCTGGGAATGCTTCCAGCACCTTGTTGAATCTATGCCACAAAGAATTGAGGCATTCTGAAGGCCAAAAGGGGGTCCAACCCGTTACTAGATGGTGTGAGTACCTAATAAAGTGGCCGGTGAGTGTATACCCTGAGTGCCTTTTAAGATACAATTTGATATTCACTTACCCAACCCTGTTTGGCTATCCATGGGTGATTCTACTTTCCACTATATATCTGCAAGGCACCGAGCAATTTTCTTTTTAAAAATCCATGTTGTCCTTTCTTCCAAATGTAAGCGCCATCCGTAATCCAAATCCAAGTAGGGTAAAATGCGTCCAGTTTACTCCTGTTTCAAAACACTGCCAAAGAGTTTGTTATTAAATATTGCTTTATGGTGTCTTTTAATGGAAACAAAATAACTACAAATAGAAATGAAAGGGGGTATACAAACCATAAGCAAGACTAATACTGATTTCATAGAAAACCAAAAGTGTTTTGAACACAAATATTGTGAAAATATAAAAATTACATTGAAATGAAAACCAGTGCAGGTACGCAAAGAAACTATAAAATGAATGGAGCTTAGTTGCAATACTACACACTACCCATTGTTAGGATGGGGAGGTGGTGTTTTGGGATGAAGCACCTAAAATTGTAAGGAAATTGGCTAGAGTTTGCTTTGCAGTCTCTTCTCTTCACTGCTCTAAAACTGCAGCTGAAATAAAAGGGAATGTACAATAAGCAGGATTCCGATATAAGCATATAAAAAACCCTCCTAATTGCTCCAAAACTGACAAACAGATGGGCTTTTTTATACTTTATTAGCATAGAGGATTTTAGAAGCTTTCCAAAGACCCCCCTAAGCCAGCTTCTGACCATAGCTGCCTATGGGAATGATGGTCCTGTAAAAAGCCAGTCTTTTAATAGAGCATTAATAAAGCCGCATGCTTATCACGAACAAAAAAAATGTAATTTAAAAAAGTACAATCAAAAATATTTTGTAAAGGGTGATATTTTCCAGGATTTCAAGTCTAACAGCAGTCTGTGCCATATATGGTGTGAAACGTCACCCTTAATGACCTTATCAGGGCAGGCTATCTGTTACATGAATGATAACCTGAGAGAGGCAGAATGCAGAGTCTAAGACAGAGATTAGATACAGTAAAATTACAAAATATTGCAAGACAAACAATATTGGAGGATGTTATATGAGCGATCAGAATCCCTAGGGTTCAAACACCCTGAGGGGCCTAAAAATGGGGAAGCACCCAATCACACAATAAAAGTATAGTTTCCCAAACTGGTATCATGTAAACATCAATTTACCCCATCCCCCACCGCAAAGGAGTTTAGACGATACAGAATTTATTTTTAATTTTTTTATTTAAACAGAATGAAAACTATATACATTTTTCCCCATGTTCATTCTCACCCAATATTTAAGGACATCTGCCATCAGTTTATGGGTGGTAGACTCTCCTAAATGTATGCCATTAACTCCGGGGATGATTGAGCCATTCTCAGTATCTCCGGAAAGATCTGCATTACCCAGAAAATAAGCTTATAAAAATATGTAAATGAGACTGAGGCACTCAGGCTCAGGGCACCTAAGCACCTCTGACTCCTCCGCTAGTTATTTAAGCAGGGGCGTGAAATGAAATGTTATTCACCACTTCCTGTCACTTGTTGGGCCCAGACAGCCAGTGAAAGATAGAGTTTCATGATAAAACAAATGGTTAGAAGAACTTTTTTTTTTAGTTCCAATTAAATAGTTGTGAACCACCTTGTAAATTGTTGTACATGGAGGAAGGAATAGAAATTACTTTTGGAGAAAATATCACAGAGATTTAATGTTTACCTAATAAATTGTTTAAAAACTCTTCCTTCACCTGTCAGTTCTGCCATGGACGTAATTACAAATTAAAAAGGGATAATTATTTTATATTAGCAGTTTAAATACCATATTACATTTGCTTGCAGAATGCTAGCTGTGTATTTTTCTTTACAAACATTACTACAGGAACAATCCCCCCTGGGTTCTGTATAAATTCAACTTCAATGTGTCACATTAATCCAACTTCTGCACACAGTGAAAATCAAAGAAAAAGAAATCGAGTTCTCTCATTTTAATTTTGAGGTGATGCCTACCAATACCCCTGCTGACTACATTTTTTATAATTCCACCTTTCAGTGCTTCGGGTTACATCACATCTTTACATGCAGTTCTTACAAAATATGTTCCCAAAAAGCAAAGAGCATGAATTTAAAGTAAAGATTTTTTTTTTGTTTGTTAATGGAAAACCATAGCAAATATCCAAAACGAAAAATTACATTCATTTTATGTTGTAGCAATGTAAGTATCAAACTGGAAAGTTTAAGATAGCACAAAACAAGATAGCAAAGAGGATGAATAGAATAAAGTAAAAGGCAGATTTAGACAATTTTGTATGAATTACCTGAATGGGAAAGTTTCTAGCCCGTAAAGAGGGCTGGCAGGCAGAGAAAAGAAAGAAAAGTTATACAAGCACACCCGATGCCTTTCATATCTCATTTTGTTGGATCAAATTCACAAATTCCATTGCAAAACATTTATACAACATTCTATTATATGCAAAACAGGCGGGTCCCCTACTTAGAAACACCCAATTTACAGAAGGCACCCTACTTAAATGGCCCTCTACATGTTTGTGTAATTTACAAAACAGTGAGCCTTTTTCAAGCCAAGTACAAGTGCAAATGGGTGCATATATATAATAATTTATAATATATAATATATATAAGATTATATATACCATACACACATTAAGTGTATATATATGCACAAGTGGCAAGTGCAAATGGTGCATTTAATCACACCGTGTATATATATGCACCATTTGCACTTGCTTGAAAAAGGCTCACATCGAGCCGAAACGTTGCTGTATTGGGATATGAAATAAATAGGACTTTTGATTTTTTTTGTACTGGAACCCTGGAGTACGAATGTTCTCTCATTCTAATTTTACTGTTTTCAACCTTTCATGCCTTACGTAAGGTACACAAAATGGACGTCACAGTTTAAAGGGTGATCGATGTGTGCATGCATTGGATCCCTATATTAAACATATGTAGAACAGTCTTGCGACAATTTGTTGAGACGGGCCCCTCTGCCTATGTGACACCACAGGCTTCTTAAATAATCTGGAAGAAAGAAATTACTATTGATTAAATATGTGGCTTGCCAGCATAGATGTAGAGGCATTTATACTCCTCACTCCACACTGAAAGGAATACTATCTGTCCTCAAGGGGAACTCTGTTTAGGTTGCAAGGAGAACCCAAGTTCTCCTTACTAGAAATTTCTTTCTTTCGATGCACGCATCTACCACCAAATCAGGGCAGCAATGGGGAGCCCATATCCCCCGCCAAGTTACCAAAAGGCTAATACTTGCAGCAAGGAGAAATTGTAGTTTGGAGAAGGAATTTCTGAAAGGACGGGATAGACTGAGAATGCGATTTTAGAGAACGAGGGTACTCAGATTGTGTACTTAGAAAGGCATTCAGAGCTGTCACAGGATCAAAAGGAAGAATTACTTGCAAGCAAAAAGAAATCATAAGTACCAGAGGAAATTAAGTAAGATTGATGTGACTTTTGGTTAAATGCGCAGATAAAGCAAGACAAGTGATTAAAAAATATTGGCCATCTTAGATGGACAAAGATCTAAAGGATGTGATAGGGGAAAGAACGTTATCACATTTTGGAAAGAGCGGGGTTGCTAAGAGACAAATTGTGTAAAAAGCCATTTTGTGGCCCCCAAACCCAGGTCCTGGTTGGATTGGAGAATCAAGGGTTGCTACAATGTGGAGGATGCGTGGTATACCTATATCTGACAACAGACATACCAATAAAGACTGCATCAATTGCAAGAGCACAGGGGTCATTTATAAAGCAACTTGCATATGAAGCCTCCAATATATAGGAAAAAAACATCAAGGAATTACTGAGGAGAATAGGAGAACACATCCTTAAAAAAGCATAAACCAGTGGCTAAACATGTAGAAATTTAACATGGTGGCAATCTGTCGGTAATGAGATTCATAGGCATGGATTTCATTCCTATCCGGAAGAGGAGGAGATTGGGATAAATACTGCTCTAACGAAAAGCAAGGTAAAACCACATCTCCAAAGGGATTTAATGTAAAATTACACTATGCCGCTTTTCTGTAATACGTTTAAACCACTCTAGCATAACCAGAGCTAAGGATATTAAGATGATGTATGAATAGATAGCATTATCATATCGGGTCATGAGTAGGATAACTAAATCAGTGGACAGCACTTGAGCCACTGGACTCAACTGGCCCAGGCTGCAGCTCTAGCAACTAGTATTACACTTCCTGGAAAAGCTCCAGTACTGATCTTTGGCCCAGTTTCCAGTCCTGTTTCCCTGGTTTTGCACAACAATTTCCATGATTTAACTTACTATTTAAGCTCAGCCTTGCTTATCCTTCTTGCAGATTATTGTGTCCCAGACGTTAATCTTGTCTCCTACTCCCTGCAATTAAAATTCAATGTTTACGACCACCCGCTTCGTTGACTATGATACCTGCTGATCCTCTGTACTTCTAAACCTCTTGGTGTGCGACCTCTGGCTTCCGACCATGATATCTGCCGCTCCTCTGCACTGCTACGCTCTCCTGTGTGCTGACCTCTGGTTGTCACAACCACGATTCCTGCCTGCAAATTACCCAAGTACGTTTGTAACACCTAGACTCCAAATCAGACCCAGATCGTTACAATCTGCTTCACAAAATAGTGCATCCTTACAGTCAATAATGTACTGTAGGTCACTCTAACATCTAATAGAAATGTAAATGAACTGAATATGGTTTGGTTGCCCCTTGATTATGCACATGCAAGATGATGAATGATGAATGGGTCAGTATGGTACTGCCCTTGTTTTATTGGAGTAGTATGCATTAAAGGTTATGTGTTAATGAATTGGTACCACCCTTATCATGGTATATTATTCAATATAACAGAGGTGAAGTTTTATGAGCAGTAATAATAATAAAAACCTGCTGCTTTGCAAATTGCATTGTCCTCATTTTGGTTTATTTTGATAATTTTTGTGGAAGGAATGGCAGGATTTTAGATGAAAAGTCAATAGAAAAAAATTGGTTGGATGATGTAAAAGAGGGTTTTCTAAAGAGTGATCTACCTACTCAGAGTTAAGCAATCAGTATATATCAGAAAATAACACATATACAAAAACGAGGGAAAGTAAAATTCAAATATCCAAAAATCAGGGGGGGTCATGGGAGTGGTGGTGTGTAGAAGAGGAGGGGACACAGAATCAAAACAGGACAACCAAATAATAAATTTTCAATCCCCACCTTCAAAAATCATAACTTTTTTTTTTCCATGTAAAGAGCTGTAGGAGGGCTTGTTTTCTGCACAACAATTGAACTTCATAGTGATGGTATTTAATATTCCATGACGGGTACTAAGAGGTGGGAAAAAACAATAACATGTTCCTTAATTCTTTGGGTCGGTAAGATCACGGGGATACCAAATTATATAGGTTTTTATAATCCTGTCATACATTACACAAAATTAAAACCTCCTGCTATCTTCTGATGCAAATAACTTTTTCTTACTTCAGTGCATTGAGAAATGAGATGACGTTTTCAATGCTACCATTTTGAGGAGGGACGGAAGTTTTGATACTTTTATTACAACTTTTATATTTTGACTATTTTTTTTTTGCTATTACCATTTGTACTATGTCCACATCCTTGTGGACCCTCAGTGGCGGTAGATGGAGTCTGGAGCAGATGAGCCCACTGCACGTAGCCAAGATGGCAAGACGAGTGGACAGCAAGGCACACCACCCAGCACACGAAGACACCGCAATCTAGAGGTACACAACACCTTGCCGCTGGCCCTGCAAGGACTGTGTCCTACTCCCTTTCCCAAGACCCCTATGTTCTTCATGAAGGAAGATCTTGGGGAATGCTCACTCTCGCCACTGGTACCTCCCAACAGCAATCCCATCCCAGCTGCGATTAATGTTGGAGCACTATCTGACTTACACAGAAGGACAATTAATAATAGGGGCAACATTATTTTCCTTTAGTTCCTTATTAGACACCTTAGGGCAGGATGGCGAACCTTTTAGAGGCCGGGGCCCAAACTGCAATCCAAAAACCCCCCTTATTAATCATATTGGCCGCCTGAGGACAACAGCACAGTAGAAAGATGAAAATTGCATAATTTTAGCTTCTTCCAGTGTCACTCTGTAGACCTCTAGGGGCCAGCAGGAGGTCCTCCAAAGATAATTCGGCCCTGTTTATTCAGTCTTCCTTTCTACAGTCCCAAGTAGCGAAGTAGTAAGTATCAAAATATGACTGAAAGCAGCATCATTTGAGTTTTGAAATGAGGAAGCTTCTTTGAGTCTTGTCTGGTGCTGTGGGGTATGGCCAGGGTTGCCCACAAAAAGGGCTCTGAGTGCTGCTCTGGCACCCGTGCCATAGGTTCGCCACCACTGCCTTAGGGGACCGAGTAGCATTTCGCTCAATCATATAAGTGGTCCTAAAAAAGACCTCCATCCACTACAGTTGATCGATTCTGGTAGATACTCCACCCCCAGGATTGGGATACCCATATTTTTCTCCAGCAAAACAGTCCTATAGCAGGATCAATTTTTTTCTCAAAATGGGAAACCCACAGCCTCTTCTCGACCTGTTTTTCTATATCTGACCATACCGTGTAACCCTCCTCACCCTTGGAAATGGAGGTTAGGGAGTCAAGGGTGCTATAATTTTTGTAGGTAACTCGGGGGTGGGACGAAACCGCATACCTAGAGCAATGCGTGAGAACAGCTCAAAGGTGATCTACAGGGTATCTTTGTCATCGACACCAGTCAGCAGTCACAACTCAGCATTACCTGTCTTACCGTGTGTGTGAAAGTGAGCTGGGGTTATATAGCCTGTACCAGATCAATGCCAGGTGATGAAGAGTGCAGCCAGAGAGTGTGTTTTGTTATTCTTATTGGTACTTGTGTACATTGTAAACTCCCCTTTATTTTTATATTGCGTATTATACTGTATGTGTGTTTTATATATTATTTATGTGACAAATGTATCTTGTGATGTTTGTTGTTAAAGGTGCAACCCAGGGGTGTATCCCTTTAAAAATCTAGGGAAATAGTTGGGTATATGACACATGTGTGTACATGGATGGTCTCTAGGTCAGAGTGTTGATATTACCACAGGGGAGCTGCTTGTTCCAAGGTAGCTGCAAACTGACCCTGAATTATCTGCAGTTTGTTCTTGCCATGTTTGTTTTTTATTTTTTTTGTGCAAAATGTACGCCTTTTCTTTGGACCCCAAGCAAAGGCATGGTCAATCCTTTGCCGTTATCCATAGACGCATAAAAAGGCCTTCGATCGGGTTCATTGGGGTTTCAAGGAGTGAGCATAGACAGATTGCGTTAGGTTAGTTTCTAGGAAAGTACGGACATTATACTTAGCCCTACTGAAAGGTAAGTTTTAATGGAACCTATCCACCTTAATTCTCAATCACCTGGCTACAGCTAATTGGAAAATCCAATATCCACGGAATTTCCATGGGCACTAGACATTGTAAAGCAGCACTGTATGTTATCCAACAAGTATTCGTTTCCAACGCTTATTCAAGAATTTAAGAGACATAGTGCATTCAGCGACTTAAGATCAATTACAGTAAGTCCAAAGCCCTTAACATATCCTGTGCCGCAACAGAGTGCAAATATCAAAAGACAAATTTTCCCTTCCAGTAGCAGCAACCCTCAGATACTTGGAGTCTCAATTCTGATTTATCAAAACCTTACACTTTTAACTACACGGCTTCTCCTAAGGCACATATTAAAGGGGTTTCCCACAAAACTAAATTAAAATAGAAAATTTCAATCCTTTAACCTTTATTGTTAACACAATAAAGATCTTTTAACAGTTACTTACAAATTTGACTCTGTATTGCTGTTTAGCTCCTATACACTCCCTGGCTGCTCAGCGTAAAACCCAGGTGTTGGGGCGGGCCTCTCTAAGCAGACATATTATGACCCATCTAGTTTTGTGGGGGTGACAATTTGATTACATTATCAGGGTACAGGTTGTAAATACACCTTTCATTGCCTTCTGACATTGTACTAAAAACACTGACATATAGAAAGAGAGAGGGAATATCAGAGATGCATGTGCCTATTACCACATAGGCTGAAAGAAGAGGCCGACAGCCTTTTAACACTGTTAGACTTTGAGTTTGCTAACATCTCACAGATATGTGCCTGCCTCCCTCTTCCCCCGGATCACCTATCTCCTTGTAGTTTGTAGCCTCTCTCTCTGCTACAATGTGCTGACAGGAAGTGAAGTCAATGAGTGTAGTTTACGGTTTGGCGATAGTTCATGTACCAGATGCCCAGTGTACTATCTATATTATATCTTGGAATGTAAGGGAGTAGGGGAACCTTGAAAGCGCCATATGGTTTAACTACTATCATGAGAACAAAAACCTTCTATCATTTGCTTCCAGGAACACACTTGATACAAACATTGATGCATGGGGAAGGAAGGGGGGGGATTGAGCACTGCATAAAATAGAAGCTGCATGGCCATGAGACAGCCAAAGATAGTGCATGCTTATCTTTTGTGGCTACCGCTCGGAACAGTGAGCGCCTGTTGCACTCAGCGTACCAAGCCCGTGCGCCATGCTGTCTATGGGGGAAGCATGTACGGCCAAAAGTTGCTTTCTATACCGTGGGTGCAGTGATCATCCCATTCCACTCACACATTAACTCCAGAGGAGTTTCTTATCCGATCCATAGATCATAACGGTGGGAGGCGGGTCAAGTAAATAGAGACCCAGATGGTAGATGTGTTCGTGCAAGCCTGGAATAATTGTAGCCCCTATGTCTTGCTAGGCCTATATATCCGTCATCTCATTCCCTGTCTGTGCTGCATGACGCTGTTTGTTTTGCCATGCAGTTTCCCAATGCATGCATTGTGTGTATGGTAGATCTCAACTCACTACATGATCTGGAGTTAAATAAGTACCGACCGGTCCCTGACCCCTCCTGTCCCCCTCATTCCATCGCTCTGGCTCAACTGCGGTAGAGCTGGGCTGCACTACTTGTGGAGAACTCGCCACCCGACAACAGACAATAAACTGTCAGACACTCTCCAGAATCGATATATCATAGGTAATCCTAGCACCCCCTAAGTGCTTATATTTCTCCAGCACTCTGCGGTCCCCATCCCTAAAACATTCTTTAAAGAACTGCACTCTGTACAAGGCGATTGTGTGTGGGGAACTCCAGGTCCTAGCTCAGCCTAGCAACCCTGCAACGTTCCAAAATGCAGGCTGGCATGCAATCCAGGACTTTTACTCATACTACTTATAAGGGCAACTGCATAATATTTCAAGAGTCATTGGCAACTACCTAACCAGAGCATCACTTATGTCACATACTTACAAGTACAATCCTGGTGGTCCATACTAGAGGGTTCCCCTCACCTCCCGTGCACCATGCTTTCATTACACAGATGGCGCTACAGGTATGGAAAGCATGTAAAATCAGTCACACACTTTAATGATTCATAGCAAATATGCCCATTTGGGCGAAATGCAGACTACTGAAACTGGAGGAGAATGGAGGGAACACAAGGATGGCAAGACGGGGCATCGCCGCTATCAGATACATAGATGGGGTGCTGGCCCTCCTTCAGTGACCTACAAGGAAATTATGACTTAGATGTTGGTTTTACCAATACCTTCAGCTATGGCATGTGCTGTCAGCACAATTCCCTAATAAAACCCCCCCCCCAATATCCAAGTATCCACTCATAGGTATACATAAAAGAAAAGGCCCAAGAGGTCTGGTCACAATAGGTCACACAATCTGATATCAATGAGAGTTGAGCATACTCCACGCGGCCAAATGGAAGAAACGCATCACTACTCTTCAGGATAAGGCGGATGAGGATATTCTTTTCTCCCATCTTTTGGTATCTCATCTGTAAACAATAGGATGACAACTCTTTGTGTGTACCGGTTATTAACCCCAATAAATTGCACGAATGTGACGCGCACCCAACACAAACTGGCTTCCCTGGAAGCCGACTTCTGGCACATATACTGGGTGTGCCCTCCTATAGCATTTTTTGGGAAGGGTACAACCTTCCCATCGGACTTGCTCTCACTGCAAGTGCCTTGCACACTTGAAAATGTTTACTAGGGCTACTGCCTGAAGAAACCTGGTCTCACTACCATAGAAGTTTACTAGAATCAGTATTTATGGTCAGGATATGTATCCCTCTTAGGTGGAACAACCCCTTTTCGCCCTTGCTGAGGGTGTGGAAGTCCAATATTAATCGATGTTCCTTACCAAACTCTGAATTCAAACACAGAAATTGCCCAGACAAGTTTAATTATAAAAAGGGAGCCTGGTGCCAGTTACACGAACCAAACTATTCTTCTCGAAGGTACCTAGACTCTCTAACTTTTTTGTATCAGATTAATGCCCCGCTCACATACTCCTTGGGCCAAACAGAATTTCTGGCTGTGGGGAGGGGGGAAGGATATACCTCTAATTACTCTGGGTAGTTTTCATGAGGACATGCGATACAGCACAATTGAAAAAATAACAAAGCAAAGTAAAGCAATTCCCATCAAAACACCAGCTCTGAGGGCAATTCGGACTTCATGCAAAGAAAAAGAGTCCAGAAAAAAACAAAACAAAAAGTTGTACTCACCTTCAGACACCACGCAGGTTATCTTCCATACATCGTGGCCACGGCATCGGCTCCGTTGTCCCGGTCCGTAGCAGGCATCAGACGGCAGCCGCATGCTGACATTCTAATGTGTTTGCCGACACGCCACACACTATGATGTCAGCGAGCGGGACGTCATGGTTGCTCGAGGATCGCGCAGGGACACAAAGCCCATGCTGGAGCCGCGGTGAATAGAAGGGAAGACGCCGGAAGGTGAGTACGCTTAACGGCTACAGCCTGGGAGCAGGGGCTTGCGGCTATATACTACAGGGGGCTGCAGCTCTATAACTATGGGGCCTGGCAGTCTATATACTACTGGGGGCTGGCAGTCTATATACTACTGGGGGCTGGCAGTCATAATACTGGGGACTGAGTCCTATACTCTTGGGGGCTTTCTGGCAGCTCTATTATACTACTGTCGGGGCTGACAAGTCTATATACTACTGGGGGGCAGTCATATACTACTTGGGGGTGGGAGTCTATATACTACTGGGGGCTGGAGTCTATATACTACTGGGGGCTGGCAGTCCTATATACTACTGGGGGCTGGCAGTCTGGCTGGCAGTCTATAATATATGGGGGATCGGCAGTCTATATACTCTGGGCTGAGATAATACTACTGGGGGCTGGCAGTCTATAACTACTGGGGGCTGGCAGATCTATCTACTACTGGTGGGCTGGGCAGTCTATATACTACGGGGGCTGGGCAGGCTCCTGTAGTATATAGCCTGCCAGCTCCTGTAGTATATAGCCTGCCTGCTCCTGTAGTATATAGCCTGCCTGCTCCTGTAGTATATAGCCTGCCTGCTCCTGTAGTATATGGCCTGCCAGCTCCTGTAGTATATACCCTGCCGCC
This sequence comes from Engystomops pustulosus, assembly GCA_019512145.1. NCBI lineage: Eukaryota > Metazoa > Chordata > Amphibia > Anura > Leptodactylidae > Engystomops > Engystomops pustulosus. Next base: position 48,631 of record WNYA01000909.1, on the reverse strand, counting down.
CCTGTAGTATATAGCCTTCTGCCACTGTAATATGTAGCCTGCAGCCCCCAGTAGTATATAGACTGCCAGCCCCCAGTAGTATATAGACTGCCAGCCCCCAGTAGTATATAGACTGCCAGCCCCCAGTAGTATATAGACTGCCAGCCCCAGTAGTATATAAACTGCCAGCCCCCTGTAGTATATAGACTGCCAGGCCCCAGTAGTTCATAGACTACCAGCCCCCTGTAGTATATAGCCTGCAAGCCCCTGCTCCCAATGCCTGTAGCCTGTAGCGTACTCACCTTCCGGCGTCTTCCCTTCTATTCACCGCGGCTCCAGCATGGGCTTTGTGTCCCTGCGCGATCCGTCGCAGGCACCATGACGTCAGCCGCTCGCTGACATCATAGTGTGTGGCGGTGTCGGCACACACATTAGAATGTCAGCATGCGGCTGCCGTCATGATGCCTGCGACGGACCGGGACGCGGAGCCGATGCCGTGGCCACGATGTATGGAAGATAACCTGTCGGGGGTGTCTGAAGGCGAGTACACTTTTTGTTTTGTTTTTTCTTGACTCTTTTTCTTTGCATGAAGTCCGAATTGCCTTAGAGCTGGTGTTTTGATGGGAATTGCTTTACTTTGCTTTGTTATTTTTTTCAATTGTGCTGTATCGCATGTCCTCATGAAAACTACCCAGAGTAATTAGAGGTATATCCTTCCCCCCTCCCCACAGCCAGAAATTCTGTTTGGCCCCAAGGAGTATGTGAGCGGGGCATTATCTGAGACAAAAGGTTAGAGAGTCTAGGTACCTTCGAGAAGAATAGTTGGTTCGTGTAAACTGGCACCAGGCTCCCTTTTTATAATTAAACTTGTCTGGGCAATTTCTGTGTTTGAATATCAGAGTTTGGTAAGGTAACATCTGAGTATACAAGTGTAGGCCAAGTATTAAAGGGGTTGTTCAGCTTTCAACATATATTTTATTGTTTATAGAATGTAAAGGGGCTATAATGAGGTATAAAATGCATTGTGTGGGCTGAGATAGGCGTGTAAATAAAATAAACATATGTACTTACCTACCTCCCAGCGCCCTCCCAGCCTCCATCGCTGCGAATCTCTATGGTCAGTGCCCCATGTAAACAAACAGGGCCACATAAGCCCCCAATGTATTTTTTTTTACAGATAACCCCTGTAATCCCACGAAGTTTTTTCTTGTTCCCATTAAAGGGGTTTTCCCACCAAACAAGTTAGCCCTATCCTGTGGAAAGGCCTAACATGCTGATCGATGGGGGTCTCGGGGATCGCTTTGGCGATCTCCGTCAGCTCCATAAGATAAATGGGAGCAGAGCCGTCAAGATTGGCCTCTGCTCCACTACTACTCTGACGGAGCGATGTTGGGACCCCATCGTGACCCCCTCGTTTTCGTGATCTCTGTGGGGTCTCATCACTGATAGGGCCTAACTTTGAGTTTGTGGAAAACCCCCTTAAGAATGAAGCTCCATAGTTTCCTTCTAGTGTAACAAGTCTGTCATTGTCATTTGATGGACACACAGGTGCTCAGCTGGTATTGTACAGCACCTGAAAAGTATTAAGGCTCTAAATATTCTTTGCAAAAATGTGTATGGGCATTGCTAGAATACCACTTTCATACACTAGAGTCACTGATCACTAGACTGTCACTAGTTTTGCTTCACATACTGTTCTCTAACACAGCACACAAGCAACAGATCCATCATATCCCACCTATATTTGTCATGATGCACATTTTTTTTTAAGAAACCAATCATCCATGTTTTAATTTTAGGTATAAATTGATAATACAAATGAAAAAAAAATTACATTCATAATAAAAACTATTTCCTCTTTAACAGTGAAATATGACAAAGTGGGAAGGCAGTTTAGCTACAATTGGTGTGATATATATAAGCGGTATGAGACAACTTTTGATAATTTCCTTAAAGACCTGGACCCCAACCCCGAAAAGCCTTAGAAATCTTCAAAAAATAGCTTCCAGGTAATAAAAGAACTGACTTGTTATTGTTAACTTCTTGTTTGTTGTTCTTTACTGCCTGTAGTAGGGAAAAACAATCTTAATTGGTAAGTATCAAAAATCGGCTGCTAAATCTTTAAAGCCCAACACTACAGGCTTAGGAGATCCATGTATTATGGCTATAATATGCTATGCATTCCAGTGTGTTTTCTCACAGTAACCTCTTTAATTTCTAGGGCAATAACTGCATAATATATAGATATATATATAATATATAGTAATAATCTATATCTACTATCGCTTCTATCTATGATATCTCTAGATATAAGTCTATATACTCGTATCTATCTAATATTTATCGTACATCTATCTCTACTCTCTCCATATCCTCTCCTCTACTCTAACCTATCATAGCTACTATGCATCTCTCCTCTCTGCTCATCTCTCTGCTCATCATCTCTACTCTCTATCTCTAGCTCTCTCTCCGCTATCTCTCTTCTTCTCTCTCTCTCCTCTCTCTCTATCTTCTCTTCTCTCTCTCTTCCCTCGCCCTACTCAGCCTCACTCATCCTCCCTCCTGCCCTCCCTCAGAGTTCCCGTCCCCTTACACTACATCAAAGCCAAATATCTGACACTAGCATAAGGTTAACTATGTCACATGTTAGCAGAGTGTTCACACCTATTGTGTTTCCCCATCAAATGGTATTTCATCAGAGGTCTTATACACAACTGATCCTTTATAACTGCATAGATTTGATAACATGAAAAAGAAAGCGTGTTTTATCATATCGTATTGACATTCTCAGCTCTTTATCTTCAGCTATCGACTATGCTAGCTATTGCTGCTCAGGAGCACACCACCAGTATGGCTGTACATTCCTAGTGAATCACGCCTATATAAAAGCTAAGCTCCAACCAAGAGAAGTGGATCGGTATGGTATTGCATCATTGGATAACCCCTGCTCGCAAAGAAGTTAGGCCGGTACAAACTGATGGAGCCACACCTCCAAAACAACACTGATTGCAGATACTCGTAATTAGCTGAGAATTATACTTGCGTATATCTTATGCTGGATTTGTCAATTTAAGAAATATGTGGGATTATTCAGAGATCTCTTGAAGTGTCCACAAGAAATTAAGGAAGTAATCATCCAGATGTACAGTGATTATGTATATAATGAGTATATCAGATAATACAGCACCAATACAAAACTATAGACTATGAAACATCAATGAAATCGTGTGTACACATCACAGTAATTGATAGCGTTGTAAGAATATCATAGTATATCAATTGAATACCTGGACAAAAGAAGTAAGTAGAGAAGATTTCAGTAAGAATGTCAGAATCTATTATGTGCATCCTACGTCAATATGTAAAGGTAATCAAGAAACCTAATATTGTATATGTTCATTGAAACCATCAGGTTGCAATGTACGTAGGTGAATATCCATCTCTATTCTCCTTGTGAAACCTTACAATCAAATCTGCCTCTCGGGGAGGGTTCAACCACTTCGATAATTTGAAAGCATATAACCATAGACGTCCTCGTGATGCTCCCAAAATGGCGAGTGATTGTAGTATCCTTAGAATTTTATGTCATTAATGTAGTCACTGAATCTTCTTGTGGTCTCCCTGAAGGTCTTTCCCACAAATTGAATTTGACAGATATAGGTTAAAGATAAACAGTCCCACTGTTTTGCAATTGGCAAAAGATCTCATCTATATTGGTTACCATCAGCGATCTGCGAAACATTTGCTTGTCAAGATATTTATAGGCTTTACATGTTCCACATTTAAAGGTACCCTTTGGTTTTAATGTAGTAGATGGCTTTTCATTAATCATCTTCTCTATGACATTCATCAGAACACCCAAGATATGCACCTGTTATCATCACTTTTTAATGAGAACCAAAAACTCTTCGTTTATTCAAGGCCCGGGTGTGCCTCCTTTAGTATCCCCTATCTTTTGAAGTGGAATTTGAAATCATTGGCACCTTTAGAGATTCACAAATAGTTTACAATTTTCTGTGAAACTGCAAAAACACCATGCTCCAAATTATTATGCAAATTTTTATCTGATTTTCCTGACAGTCAGTGAATATATAATAATAACACCCGTTAGAATATACATTTTATTGAACAAACCTCTCAATGATAACAGCATATTCTTCAAATAAAATAAAATCAAATGCACAGTTTCAAATTATTACCGTATATACTTGAGTATAAGCCAACAAAGTATAAGCCAAGACCCTAATTTTAACACAAAAAACTGGAAAAACCCTATTGACTCAAGTATAAGCTAGGGTGGGAATGCATGGGTCACGCTCCAGTATATAGCCTGCACCCTCTGTAGATATAGCCTGCAAGCCCTGTGGTATATAGCCTGCCACCCTATATGATAGCACTGCCACCCCTGTTTATATAGCCTGCCAGCCCCTGTAATATAGCCTGATGCCTGCCCCCTGCTCTCGCACCCTGTATATGCCTGCCAGCCCCTGTAGAATATACTGCCAGCCCGATTAATAGCCTGCCGCCCCTGTAGTATAAAGCTTCCGCCCCAGTAGTATATACTCCTGACGGCGCGCCATCCGTAGTATATGCCGCCAGCCTTAGTATTAGCTTGCAGCTCCTGTAGTATATAGCCCACCGTTATACTGCCACTCCTGTAGTATAGCTTCCAGCTCCTGTAGAAGATAGCCTGCCAGCTCCTGTAGAATATAGCCTGCCAGCTCCTGTAGTATATAGGCCTGCCAGCTCTGCTGTAGTATAATAGCCTCCAGCTCTGTTATATAGCCTGCCAGCTCCTGTAGTATATAGCCTGCCAGCTCCTGTAGTATATAGCCTGCACCCTGTAGCCTCATTGAGTATATAGCCTGCCGCTCCTTAATATAATAGCCGCCTGCTCCTGTAGTATATAGCCTGCCTGCTCCTGTAGATATGGCCTGCCAGCTCCTGTAGTATATACCCTCTGCCGCCCCTGTAGTATATAGCCTTCTGCCACTGTAATATGTAGCCTGCAGCCCCCAGTAGTATATAGACTGCCGCCCCCGTGTATATAGACGCCAGCCCCAGTAGTTATATAGACTGCCACCCCCAGTAGTATATAAGACGGCCATGCCCCACCCCCAGTAGTATATAGACTGCCAGCCCCCAGTAGTATATAGACTGCAAGCCCCTGCTCCCAATGCCTGTAGCCTGTAGACCTTCCGACGTCTTCCCTTCTATTCAATTGTGCTGTATCGCATGTCCTCATGAAAACTACCCAGAGTAATTAGAGGTATATCCTTCCCCCCTCCCCACAGCCAGAAATTCTGTTTGGCCCCAAGGAGTATGTGAGCGGGGCATTAAGTGTACATTTGGTCACGGCGATATCTGAGACAAAAAGGTTAGAGAGTCTAGGTACCTTCAAGAAGAATAGTTGGTTCGTGTAAACTGGCACCAGGCTCCCTTTTTATAATTAAACTTGTCCGGGCAATTTCTGTGTTTGAATATCAGAGTTTGGTAAGGTAACATCTGATTAATATTGGACTTCCACATCCTCAGCAAGGGCGAAAAGGGGTTGTTCCACCTAAGAGTGATACATTTCCTGACCATAAATATGATTCTAGTAAAACTATTCTATGGTAGTGAGACCAGGTTTCTTCAGGCAGTAGCCCTAGTAAACATATTTCAAGTGTGCAAGGCACTTGCAGTGAGAGCAAGTCCGATGGGAAGGTTGTTACCCTTTCCCAAAAAATGCTATAGGAGGGCACACCCAGTATATGTGCCAGAAGTCGGCTTCCAGGGAAGACAGGTTGTGTTGGGTGCGCGTCACATTCTGTGCAATTGTATTGGGGTTAGATAAGCCGGGTACACTACAAAGAGTTGTCATCCTATTGTTTACAGATGGAGATACCTAAAGATGGGAGGAAAGAATATCCTCATCCGCCTTATCCTGAAGAGTAGTGATGCGTTTCTTCCATTTGGCCGCAGTGGAGTATTCTCAACTCTCATTGATATCAGATGTGTGTACACTATTGTGACCAGACCTCTTGGGCCTTTTCTTTTATGTATACCTATGAGTGGATACTTGGATATTGGGGGAGGGGGGTTTATTAGGGAATTGTGCTGACAGCACATGCCATAGCTGAAGGTATTGGTAAAACCAACATCTAAGTCATAATTTCCTTGTAGGTCACTGAAGGAGGCCAGCACCCCATCTGTGTATCTGATAGCAGGCGGATGCCCGCGTCTTGCCATCCTTGTGTTCCCTCCATTTCCTCCAGTTGCAGTAGTGCTGCATTTCGCCCAAATGGGCGTATTTCCTATGATATCATTAAAGTGTGTGACTGATTTTACATGCTTTCCATACCTGTAGCACCATTCTTTGTAATGAAAGCATGGTGCACAGGAGGTGAGGGGAACCCTCTAGTATGGACCACCAGGATTGTACTTGTAAGTAGTGACATAAGTGATGCTCTGGGTTAGGTAGTTGCCAATGACTCATTGAAATATTATGCAGTTGCCCTTATAAGTAGTATGAGCAAAAGTCCGGGATTGCCATGCCAGCCTGCATTTTGGAACGTTGCAGGGTTGCTAGGCTGAGCTAGGACCTGGAGTTCCCCCACACAAATCTGCCTGTACAAGAGTGCAGTTCTTTAAAGAATGTTTTAGGGATGGGGACCGCAGAGTGCTGGAGAAGATATAAGCACTTAGGGGATGCTAGGATTACCTATGATATAGTCGATTCTGGAGAGTGTCTGACAAGTTTATTGTCTGTGTGTCGGATGGCGAGTTCTCCACAAGTAGTGCCAGCCCAGCTCTACCAGCAGTTGAGCCAGAGCGATGGAATGAGGGGACAGGGAGGGGTCAGGGACAGGTCGGTACTTATTTAACTCCAGATCATATAGTGAGTTGAGATCTACCATACACACAATGCATGCATTGGGAAACTGCATGGCAAAGCAAACAGCGTCATGCAGCACAGACAGGGAATGAGATGACGGGATATATAGGCCTAGCAAGACATAGGGGCTACAATTATTCCAGGCTTGCACGAACACATCTACCATCTGGGTCTCTATTTACTTGACCAGCCTCCCACCGTTATGATCTATGGATCAGGATAGAAACTCCTCTGGAGTATGATGTGTGAGTGGAATGGGATGATCACTGCACCCACGGTATAGAAAGCAAGCTTTTGGCCGTACATGCTTCCCCCATAGACAGCTATGGCGCACGGGCTTGGTACGCTGAGTGCAACAGGCGCTCACTGTTCCGAGCTGTAGCCACAAAAAGATAGAGCATGCACTATCTTTGGCTGTCTCTACGGCCATGCAGCTTCTATTTTTATGCAGTGCTCAATCCCCCCCCTTCCTTCCCCATGCATTAATGTTTGTATCAAGTGTGTTTCCTGGAAGCAAATGATAGAAGGGTTTTGTCTCATGATAGTAGTTAAAACCATATGGCGCTTTCAAGGTTCCCCTAACTCCCTTACATTCCAAGATATAATATAGATAGTACACTGGGCAATCTGGTACATGAACTATGTAACCAAACCGTAAACTACACTCATTGACATTCACTTCCTGTCAGCACATTGTGAGCAGAGAGAGAGGCTACAAACTACAAGGAGATAAGTGATCCGGGGGGAAGAGGGAGGCAGGCACAAATCTGTGAGATGTAGCAGAACTCAAAGTCTAACAGTGTAAAAGGCTGTCGGCCTCTTTCTTTCAGCCTATGTGTAATAGGCATCATGCATCTCTGATATGTCTCCTCTCTCTTTCTATATGTGAGTGTTTTAGTACAATGTCAGAAGGCAGATGAAAGAGTATTTACACCTGTACCCTGATAATGTAATCAAATTGTCACCCCACAAAACTAGATGGGTCATAATATGTCTGCTTAGAGAGGCCCTGTCCACACCCTGGGATTTTACGCTGAGCAGCCGAGGGAGTGATAGGAGCTAAAACAGCAAATTGTAACGTAAGCTGTTAAAATGATCTTTATTGTGTTAACAATAAAGGTAAAGGGATTGAAATTTTCTATTTTAATTTAGTTTTGTGGGAAAACCCCTTTAATATGTGCCTTAGGAGAAGCGTGTAGTTAAAAGTGTAAGGTTTCGATAAATCAGAATTGAGACTCGCAAGTATCTGAGAGAGGTTTGCTGCCACTGGAAGGGAAAATTGTCTTTGATATGTTGCACCTCTGTTGCAGGCAAGATATGTTAAGGGCTTTGGACTTACTGTAATTGATCTTAAAGTCGCTGAATGCACTATGTCTCTTAAATTCATGAATAAGCGTTGGAAATGAAATACTTGGTTGGAATACATACAGTGCTGCTTTACAATGTCTAGTGCCCATGGAAATTCCGTGGATATTAGGATTTTTCCAATTAGCTGTAGCCAGGTGATTGGGAATTAAGTGGATAGGTTCCCATTAAAACTTACCTTCGCAGTAGGGCTAGAGTATAATGTCCGTATCTTTCCTAGAAACTTAACCTAACGCAATCTGTCTATGCTCACTCCTTGAAACCCCAATGAACCCGATCGAAGGCCTTTTCTGCGTCTATGGATAACTGGCAGAAAGGGATTGACCATGCTTGTGCTTGGGGTCCAAAGAAAAGGCGTACATTTTGCACAAAAAAAATAAAATGAACAAAACATGGCAAGAACAGAACTGCAGATAATTCAGGGGTCAGGTTGCAGCTACCTTGGAACAAGTAGCTCCCCTGTGGTAAGATCAGACACTCTGACCTAGAGACCATCCATGTACACACAGGTGTCATTAAATACCCAACTATTTCCCTAGATTTTTAAAGCGATACACCCCCGGGTTGCACCTTTAACAACAAACATCACAAGATACATTTGTCACATAAATAATATATAAAACATCACAATACAGTATAATACGCAATATAAAAATAAAGGGGAGTTTACAATGTACACAAGTAACCAAAGTAAGAAATACAAAAACACATCTCATGGCTGCAGCTCTGCATCACCTGGCATTGATCAGGTACAGGCTATATAACCCCAGCTCACTTTACACACACGGGTAAGATCAGGTAATGCTGAGTTGTGACTGCTGAACTGGTTTGTCTGATGACAAAGATACCCTGTAGATCACCTTTGAGCTGTTCTCATCGTTGCTCTAGGTATGCCGGTTCGTCCCACCCCGAGTTACCTACAAAAGATTTATAGCACCCTTGACTCCCTAACCTCCATTTCCAAGGGTGAGGAGGGTTACACTGTATGGTCAGATTTAGAAAAACAGGTGCATGGTCGGAGAAGAGAGGCTGTGGGTTCCCATTTTGAGAAAAAAATTGATCCTGCTATAGGATCTGTTTGCTGGAGAAAAATAGGGGTAATCCCAATCCTGAGGGTGGAGTATCTACCAGATATCGATCAACTGTAGTGGATGGAGGTCTTTTTTAGGACCACGTATATGATTGAGCGAAATGCTGCTCGGTCCCCCTAAGGCAGTGGTGGCGAACCTATGGCACGGGTGCCAGAGGCAGCACTCAGAGCCCTTTTTGTGGGCACCCTGGCCATAGCCCCAGCACACCAGACAAGACTCAAAGAAGCTTCCTGCAGTTCAAAGAAACTCAAGATGCTGCTTTCAGTCATATTTTGATACTTACTTCGCTACTTGGGACTCTAGGAAGAGGGAGACTGAATAAACAGGGCCGAATTATCTTTGGAGGACCTCCTGCTGGCCCCTAGAGTGACACTGGAAAGAAGCTAAAATTATGCTAATTTTCCTTCTTTCTACTGTGCTGTTGTCCTCAGGCGGCCAATATGATTAATAAGGGGGGTTTTGGATTGCAGTTTGGGCACTCGGCCTCTAAAAGGTTCGCCATCACTGCCCTAAGGTGTCTAATGAGGGAACTAAAGGAAAATTAATGTTGCCCCCTATTATTAATTGTCCTTCTGTGAAGTCAGATAGTGCTCCCAACATTAATCTGCAAGCTGGGATGGGATTGCTGTTGGGGAGGTACCAGGTGGCGAGAGTGAGCAATTTCCCCAAGATCCTTACCTTCATGAAGAACATAGGGGTCTTGGGAAAGGGGAGTAGGACACAGTACCTTGCAGGGCCAGGGCATCAGGTGTTGTGTACCTCTAGATTGCGGCATCTTCGGTGTGCCTGGGTGGGTGTGCCTTGCTGTCCATCGTCTTGCCATCTTGGCTACGTGCAGTGGGCTCATCTGCTCCAGACTCCATCTTACCGCCACTGAGGGTCACAAGGAGTGGGACTGTACAAGGTAATAGCAAAAAAAAAAATATATATAGCAAAATATAAAAGTTGTAATAAAAAGTGATCAAAACTCCGTCCAGTCCTCAAAATGGTAGCATTGAAAACGTCATCTCATTTCTCAATGCACTGAAGTAAGAAAAAGTTATTTGCATCAGAAGATAGCAGGAGGTTTTAATTTTTGTAAATGTATGACAGGATTATAAAACCTATATAAATTTGGTATCCCCGTGATCTTACCAACCCAAAGAATTAAGGAGACATGTTATTGTTTTTTCCCACCTCTTAGTACCCGGCATGGAATATTAAATACCATCAATATGAAGTGCAATTTGTTATGCAGAAAACAAGCCCTCCTACAGCTCTTTACATGGAAAAAAAAAAGTTATGGATTTTTGAAGGTGGGGAGTGAAAAATTAATTATTTGTGTGTCCTGTTTTGATGTCTTGTTGTCCCCTTCCTCTTCTACCACCACCACTCCCATGACCCCTCTGATTTTTTGGGATATTTGAATTTTACTTTCCCTCGGTTGTATATATGTGTTAATTTTTTGATAGATACTGATATGCTTAAACTCTGAGTAGGTAGATCACTCTTTAGAAAACACCTCTTTTACATCATCCAACCAATTTTCTATATTGACTTTTCCAGCTAAGAATCCTGCCATTCCTTCACAAAAAATTATCAAAATAAACCAAAATGAGGACAATGCAATTTGCAAAGCAGCAGGTTTTTATTATTATTACTGCTCAGTAAAACTTCACCTCTGTTATATTGAATAATATTACAACATGATAAGGTGGTACCAATTTCATTAAAACATAACCTTTAATGATACTTCCAATAAAACAAGGGCAGTACCATACTGACCCTATTCATCATTCATCATCTTGCATGTGCATAATCAGGGGGCAACCAAACCATATTCAGTTCATTTACATTTCTATTAGATGTTAGAGTGACCTACAGTACGTTATTGACTGTAAAGGATGCACTATTTTTGTGAAGCAGATTGTAACGATCTGGGTCTGATTTGGAGTCTAGGTGTTACAACGTACTTGGGTAATTGCAGGCAGGAATCGTGGTTAGTGACACCAGAGGTCAGCACACAGGAGAGGCTTAGCAGTACAGAGGAGCAGGCAGATATCATGGTCAGGGAAGCCAGAGGTCAGCACACAGGAGAGGTTTAGAAGTACAGAGGATCAGGCAGGTATCATAGTCAGAACGAAGCGGGTGGTCGTAGAACATTGAATTTTAATTGCAGGAGAGTAGGAGACAAGATTACAGTCTGGGAGCACAATAATCTTGCAAGGAAGGATAAGCAAGGCTGAGCTTAAATAGTAAGTTCAATCATGGAAATTGTTGTGCAAAACCAGGGAAACAGGAACTGGAAACTGGGCCAAAGATCAGTACTGGAGCTTTCCAGAGAAGTGTATATCTCAGTTGCTAGAGCTGCAGCCTGGGACAGTTGAGTCCAGTGGTTCAAGTGCTGTCACTGATTTAGTTATCCTAACTCATGACCCCGATATGTATATGCTATCTTATTCATACATCATCATTAAATATCCTTAGCTCTGGTTATGACTCGTCATGCCAAGAGTGGTTTAAAACGTATTACAGAAAAGCGGCATAGTGTAATTTTACATTAAATCCCTTTGGAGATTGTGTTTTACCTTGCTTTTCGTTAGAGCAGTATTTTATCCCAATCTCCTCCTCTTCCGGGATAGTGGATGAAATCCATGCCTATGAATCTCATTACCGACGGATCACCACCATGTTAAATTTCTACATGTTTAGCCCTGGTTTATGCTTTTTATGGGTGGTATCATTGATGTGTTCTCCTATTCTCCTCAGCAATTCCTTGATGTTTTTTTCCTATATATAGGAGGCTTCATATGCAAGTTGCTTTATAAATGACCCCTGTGCTCTTGCAATTGATGCAGTCTTTAATGTGGTAATGTGGTCTGTTGTCAGATATAGGTATACCACGCATCCTCCACATTTGTAGCAACCCTTGATTCTCCAATCCAACCAGGATCCTGGGGGTTTGGGGGCCACAAAATGGCTTTTTACCAATTTGTCTCTTAGCAACCGCCTTTTCCAAAATGTGATAACGGGTCTTTCCCCTATCACATCCTTTAGATCTTTGTCCATCTGTAAGATGGGCCAATATTTTTTAATCACTTGTCTTGCTTTATCTGCGCTTTTACCAAAAGTCACTATCATTCTTACTTTAATTTCCTCTGGTACTTATGATTTCTTTTTGCTTGCAAGTAATTCTTCTCTTTTGATCCTGTGACAGCTCTGGAATGCCTTTCTAAGTACACAATCTGAGTACCCTCGTTCTCTAAATCGCATTCTCAGTCTATCCGCTTCCCTTCAGAAATTCCTTCTCCAAACTACAATTTCTCCTTGCATGCAAGTATTAGCCTTTTGGTATACTTTGGCGGTGGGGATATGGGCTCCCCATTGCTGTGCCCCTGAGTTGGTGGTAGATGCGTGCATCGAAAAGAAAGAAATTTCTAGTTAAGGAGAACTTGGGTTCTCCTTGCAACCTAAACAGAGTTCCCCTTGAGGACAGATAGTATTCCCTTTTCATGTGGGATGGAGGAGTATAATGCCTCTACATCTATGCTGGCAAGCCACATATTTTAATCAATAGTAATTTCTTACAGATGATTTAGAAGGCCTGTGGTGTCACATAGGCAGGAGGGCAACGCCTCAACAAATTGTCGCAAGACGGTGTCTACATATGTTTAATATAGGGATCCAATGCATGACACAATCGGTCACCCTTTAAACTGTGACGTCCATTTGTGTACCTTATGTAAGGCATGAAAGGTTGAAAACAGTAAAATTAGAAGGGAGGAGAAATTCGTACTCCAGGGTTCCAGTACAAATCAAAAAAGTCCTATTTATTTCATATCCCAATACAGCAACGTTTCGGCTCGATGTGAGCCTTTTTCAAGACAAGTGCAAATGGTGCATATATATACACGGTGTGTATATAAATGCACCATTTGCACTTGCCACTTGTGCATATATATACACATTAATGTATATATATATATGCACCATTTGCACTTGTCACTTGGTTTGAAAAAGGCTCACATGTTTGTAAATTGGGTGTTCATAAGTAGGGGACCGTCTGTATTGCATATAATAGACAGAATTTTGTATAAAATGTTTTTGCAATGGAATATTGTGAATTTTGTATCCAACAAAATAGAGATATGAAGGGCATCAGGGTGTGCTTGTATAACTTTTCTTTTCTTTTCTCTGCCTGCCAGCCCTCTTTACGGGCTAGAACTTTCCATTCAGGTAATTTCATACTAAAATTGTCTATATCTGCCTTTTACTTTAATTCTATTCATCCTCTTTGCTATCTTGTTTTGTGCTATCTTTAACTTTCCAGTTTTGATACTTACATGCTAAAACATAAAATGAATGTAATTTTTCGTTTTGGATATTTGCTATTGTTTTCCATTAACAAACAAAAAAAAATCTTTACTTTAATTACATGCTCTTTGCTTTTTTGGGAACATATTATTTGTAAGAACTGCATGTATAAGATGTGATGTAACCCGAGAGCACTGAAAGGTGGAATTATAAAAAATGTAGTCAGCAGGGGTGTATCGGTGAGCATCACCTCAGAATAAAAATGAGAGAACATCCGAATTTCTTTGATTTTCATGCTGTGCAGAGAGTTGGATTAATTGTGACAACATTGAAGTTGATTTATACAGAACCCAGGGGGGATTGTTCCTGTAAGTAATGTTTGTAAAGAAAAATACACTAGACTAGCATTCTGCAAGCAAATGTAATATGTTGATTTAACTGCATAATGAAAAATAATTATCCCTTTTTAATTTGTAATTACGTCCATGCAGAACTGACAGTGAAAGGAAAGAGTTTTTAAACATTTATTAGGTAAACATTAAAATCTCTGTGATATTTCTCCAAAAGTAATTTCTATTCCTTCCTCCATGTACAAGCAATTTACAATGTGCCGTTCACAACTATTTAATTAGAACTAAAAAAAAAAAAGTTCTCCTAACCATTTGTTTTAATCATGAAACTCTATCTTTCACTGGCTGTCTGGGCCCAACAAGTGACGGTAAGTGGTGAATAACATTTTCACGCCCCTGCTTAAATAACTAGCGGAGGAGTCAGGAGGTGCTTAGGTGACCTGAGCCTGAGTGCCTCAGTCTCATTTACATATTTTTATAAGCTTATTTTCTGGGTAATGCAGATCTTCCGGAGATAGCTGAGAATGGCTCAATCATCCCCTGGAGGTAATGGGCATACATTGTAGGAGAGTCTACCACCCATAAACTGATGGTAGATGTCCGTTAATTATTTGGGTGAGAATGAACATGGGGACAAATGTATATAGTTTTCATTCTGTTTTAATAAAAAAAAATTAAAAAATAAATTCTGTATCGTCCTATCCTTTGCGGTGGGGGATGGGGGTAAATTGATGTTTACAATGATACCAGTTTGGGAAACTATTACTTTTTATTGTTGTGATTGGGTGCTTCCCATTTTTAGGCCCCTCAGGGTGTTTGAACCCTAGGGAGTCTGATCGCTCATATAACATCCTCCAATAAAATTGTTTTGCAATATTTTGTCATTTTACTCTATCTCTGTCTTATAGACCCTGCATTCTGCCTCTCTCAGGTTATCATGTCATAGTAACAGATAGCCTGCACCTGATAAGGTCATTAAGGGTAACCGTTTCAACCATATATGGCAGCAGACATGCTGTTAGACTTGAAATCCTGGAAAAATATCACCCTTTATTCAAAATATTTTTGATTGTACTTTTTTAAATTACATTGTTTTTATTCGTGATAAGCAGTGCTGCTTTATTAATGCTCTATTAAAAGACTGGCTTTTACAGGACCATCATTCCCATAGGCAGCTATGGTCAGAAGCTGGCTTATGGGGGTCTTTGGAAAGCTTTCTAGAAATCCTCTATGCTAATAAAATGTATAAAAAAGCCCATCTGTTGTCAGTTTTGGAGCAATTAGGAGGGTTTTTTATATGCTTATTATCGGAATCCTGCTTATTGATACATTCCTTTTATTTCAGCTGCAGTTTTAGAGCATGAAAGAGCTAGAGAAGCTGCAAAACTCTAGCCAAGTTTCCTTACAATTTTAGGTGCTTTCATCCCAAAGCACCTCCCCTCCTAACAATGGGTAGTGTGTAGTATTGCAACTAAGCTCTATTCATTTCTATAGTTTCTTTGCAGTACCTGCACTGGTTTTCATTTCAATGTAATTTTCTAATATTTTCACAATATTTGTGTTCAAACACTTTTGGTTTTCTATGAAATCAGTATGTAGTCTTGCTTATGTTTTGTATACCCCCTTTCATTATTCTATTTGTTAGTTATTTTGTTGTCCATTAAAAGAACCCATAAAGCAATATTTAATAACAAAACTCTTTTGCAGTGTTTTTGAAACAGGAGTAAACTGGGGACGCATTTTAACCCTACTTGGATTTGGATATCGGATGGCGCTTTACATTTGGAAGAAAGGACAACATGGATTTTTAAAGAAAATTGCTCAGTGCCTTGCTAGATATATAGTGGAAAGTAGAATTGCTCAATGGATAGCCAAACAAGGGGGTTGGGTAAGTGAATACAAATTGTATGCTTTAAAGGCACTCAGGGTATACACTCACCGGCCACTTTATTAGGTACACCATGCTAGTAACGGGTGGACCCCTTTTGCCTTCAGAAATGCCTCAATTCTTTGTGGCATAGATTCAACAAGGTGCTGGAAGCATTCCTCAGAGATTTTGGTCCATATTGACATGATGGATCACACAGTTGCCGCAGATTTGTCGGCTGCACATCCATGATGTGAATCTCCGTTCCACACATCCAAAGATGCTCTATTGGTGGATGTGGTGACTGTGGAGGCCATTTGAGTACAGTGAACTCATTGTCATGTTCAAAAACCAGTCTGAGATGATTCCAGCTTTATGGCATGGCGCATTATCTGCTGAAAGTAGCCATCAGATGTTGGGTACATTGTGGGAATAAAGGGATGGACATGCAGCAACAATACTCAGATAGGCTGGGCATCACAACAATGCTCAATTGGTACCAAGGGGCCCAAAGAGTGCCAAGAAATATTCCCCACACATGACACCACCACCACCAGCCTGAACCGTTGATACAGGCAGAATGGATCCATGTTTCATGTTGCTGACGCCAAATTCTGACCCTACATCCGAATGTCGCAGCAGAATCGAGACTCATCAGACCAGGCAACGTTTTTCCAATCTTCTACTGTCAATTTCAATGAGCTTGTGCAAATTGTAGCCTCAGTTTCTGTTCTAGCTGAAAGGCGTGGCACCGTGTGGTCTTCTGCTGCTGTAGTCATCTGCCTCAAGTTGACGTACTGTGCATTCAGAGATACTCTTCTAGTCAGTGGTTGTAACGGGTGGCGATTGAGTCACTGTGCCTTTCTATCAGCTCTAACCAGTCGCTTCTCCTTGACCTCTGGCATCAACAAGGCATTTCCTAAAAAATCCCAATAGATCAGCAGTTTCTGAATACTCAGACCAGCCCTTTGGCACCAACAACCATGCCACGTCAAAGGCATCAAATCACCTTTTCCACATACTGATGCTCGGTTTGAACTGCAGGAGATTGTCTTGACCATGTCTACATGCCTAAATGCATGAGTTGCCGCATGTGATTGGCTGATTAGAAATTAGTGGTAACGAGCAGTTGGACAGGTGTACCTAATAAAGTGGCCAGGAGTGTACATATTGTATGCATATGGTTCTAGCAAACTGTCCAAACTGAAATTAGGAACTATACAAAAGGAAACACTCAACCATAAAATTAAAACAAGGCAGTAAAGTTGTAGTTCTTGTGTTGTGTTATCTTTTATACTGAATAGCATCACTTGGTTGCATGGATTTGAAGAGTGAGCTTTTACCAATATGAATTTCAAAGAAGGCCTGTGCTTTCTCTACTGAATTTATTAGGTCCATGACCTATATTCATGGAGAATGACTGAATTGTAGACCCTGACTGAAATCTATTGTGTAATAATAATAATAATTCCTTTATTTATTAGTGCCACAGATTACCAGCGCTACACAAGCTGGCAAATCGGTCATAAATTGAATACGTTTTTGTAGACTGAGCAGTGCTTTGTGCGCAATATCCTGCAGTGTGCTTCCCCGCTCAAGTCCGCCGTAGTTCACCTTCTTCTTCCCGGGCATGTGAGTGCTTGATCTTGCGACACAATTTGAAAGTAAATCCCGCGCTCAGTCCGAATTGTCGGGTCATCCGACGGCACGCCACCCCCCCCCCATTTATGTTGCATGAAAGCTAGCACAGTCGTGACACAATCCCCAGTTAAATGCCTGTCCCAGCGGCGCAAATCCCATAAATGTCATAAATCTCGGCGAAAGTGCGGCGCGGGACTTTAGTAAATAATCCCCACTGTATGTAAAATAGTTACCTTTCCAATGTGTTCCTCAAAATCCACTGAGGACAGTGTTCCTTTGTCAGTAGCAAGAACATTCTCTGTAACTCTGATTCCAGGGCTTTGAAAATTGGTTTATAAACTAAAAAAATGATTACTAATGCAAGAAAATAGCTTTTTCTATCCTTAAGCAGTGGTGAGGATGAGTTGTTATTTACCCTAAGCTCAAATTTTTTTTTTAGTATAAACAAAACTATAATCTCTGTCTTATACCTTACCTTTCTCTTTGTTCTGTTCTTTTTTAAACAGAATGCTGTGCTTAAACTTACAAAGAAAGAATAATATGTGCTTATGGCTTTGGGAATTGTTCTGATCCTACAATTTGTGATGCGTCGTGTATCATCACTCGACCGCTGATGAGTGGACAGTGGAGTGTGTGTCTCAATCATTCCGGTGAATGGCATGATTATGTCTTTGGCTATGACCATGAGGACTCCCTTTGTGAATAAACCATTTTTCTTCTTAACCCAGTGTAAACTATAGGGCTGGTATTAAGGACTTACTTAATTTTATTCAAGATCAATGATAACATTTACATTTTAAACACCAACATTTTACATTAAAGCAACACGTGAAAGGTAATTGTTGTTTTCTTTTGTTGCGGTCTCAGGGAATAGAGGTAAATTGTTATGGGGTATCTAGAATTCATTGATGTTTTTAATAAACCTTCCTTTTTACAAACTGTTTTTGTTTTTTCTATTGTACAATAGTGTAAGTTACATCAATCAATGCATATATATGACAAAAAAGGAACAGCACTGTGGGATAAAATGATCCAAGTCCCGGTGGGTGTACGTTTCTGAATAACTTGTCTTACAAGCCATAAACGGAATATAAGGAAGCAGCCATCATAAGTCAAAAGAAGATTTATTCATAATTCAGTGTACAAAACACCAGTGGTCATCTATTGTAGGATTTTTTGCCATTTTTTTGGCAGCCACTTTTTTCCCTCGCTTCTTCACCATGTGTGTCTATTTATTATTGTCGGCGCACACAATTAATAACAAAACTCTGCAGTATATTTTGTTGCTGATTTGCCCAACAGCTTGCCTGTCTTCTAGTTTCTCCTATTTTTTTATGATGCAATTTTGTTGCTCACTAGACCCACAAAAAGCAAGTCTACCTAGTTCTATTCTCTATCATGAATATGGATTAATCTCAGACACTTTTGGCCGTGAGAAACAATTTATTAAGAAAACTATGACACAATAAAAAAATAGACAAATAATAAATGACCACCAATGTTTCAGCATTAAATAGAGAAATTATCTATTAATGAGCTGAAATGTCGCGCTGGTCATGGATGCTCTATATTTATATGGTGTATGGTAATATGTCTAAATAACATACTGACACCCTGGGATTGAAGCAGAAATCAGTACAGAAAGTATGTGGATTTCACAAGCATTTCTTCCTATTCACTTCCGCAACAAAAAAAAAATTGCTATTTGTGGTATACAGAAGAACAAGTACTGAAACCCTAGGATTGAAGCAAAAAATCACTACAGAAAGTGCACTCACCGTCCACTTTATAAGGTACACCATGCTAGTAACGGGTTGGACCCCCTTTTGCCTTCAGATCTGCCTCAATTCTTCGTGGCATAGATTCAACAAGGTGCTGGAAGCATTCCTCAGAGATTTGGGTCCATATTGACATGATGGCATCACACAGTTGTCGCAGATTTGTCGGCTGCACATCCATGATGTGAATCTCCTGTTCCACCACATCCCAAAGATGCTCTATTGGATTGAGATCTGGTGACTGTGGAGGCCATTTGAGTACAGTGAACTCATTGTCATGTTCAAGAAACCAGTCTGAGATGATTCCAGCTTATGGCATGGCGCATTATCTGCTGAAAGTAGCCATCAGTGTTGGGTACATTGTGGAATAAAGGGATGGACATGCGCAACAATACTCAGATAGGCTGGGCATCACAACAATGCTCAATTGGTACCAAGGGGCCCAAAGAGTGCCAAGAAATATTCCCCACACCATGACACCACCACCACCAGCCTGAACCGTTGATACAGGCAGAATGGATCCATGTTTCATGTTGCTGACGCCAAATTCTGACCCTACCATCCGAATGTCGCAGCAGAATCGAGACT
Source organism: Engystomops pustulosus (assembly GCA_019512145.1). Lineage (NCBI taxonomy): Eukaryota > Metazoa > Chordata > Amphibia > Anura > Leptodactylidae > Engystomops > Engystomops pustulosus. The sequence continues at coordinate 28,802 of WNYA01000909.1, read as the reverse complement.
CATCAGACCAGGCAACGTTTTTCCAATCTTCTACTGTCAATTTCAATGAGCTTGTGCAAATTGTAGCCTCAGTTTCCTGTTCTTAGCTGAAAGGAGTGGCACCGGTGTGGTCTTCTGCTGCTGTAGTCATCTGCCTCAAAGTTGACGTACTGTGCATTCAGAGATACTCTTCTTTTTAGTCTGTGGTTGTAACGGGTGGCGATTGAGTCACTGTTGCCTTTCTATCAGCTCAACCAGTCTGCCATTCTCCTATGATTGGCCCTCTGGCATCAACAAGGCATTTCCTAAAAAATCCCAATAGATCAGCAGTTTCTGAAATACTCAGACCAGCCCTTCTGGCACCAACAACCATGCCACGTTCAAAGGCACTCAAATCACCTTTCTTCCCCATACTGATGCTCGGTTTGAACTGCAGGAGATTGTCTTGACCATGTCTACATGCCTAAATGCACTGAGTTGCCGCCATGTGATTGGCTGATTAGAAATTAAGTGTTAACGAGCAGTTGGACAGGTGTACCTAATAAAGTGGCCGGTGAGTGTACATTATTGTATGCATATGGTCCTAGCAAACTGTCCAAACTGAAATTAGGAACTATACAAAAGGAAACACTCAAACATAAAATTAAAACAAGGCAGTAAAGTTGTAGTTCTTGTGTTGTGTTATTCTTTTATACTGAATAGCATCACTTGGTTGCATGCATTTGAAGAGTGAGCTTTTACCAATATGAATTTCAAAGAAGGCCTGTTGCTTTTCTTTACTGAATTTATTAGGTCCATTGACCTATATTCATGGAGAATGACTGAATTGTAGACCCTGACTGAAATCTATTGTGTAATAATTCCTTTATTTATGTAGTGCACACAAAGCCTGGCAAATCGGTCATAAATTTGAATACGTTTTTTGTAGACTGAGCAGTGCTTTGTGCGCCCAATATCCTGCATGTGTCGCTTCCCCGCTCAAGTCCGCCGGAGTTCACCTTCTTCTTCCCGGTGCATGTAAGTGCTTGATCTTGCGACACAATTTGAAAGTTAAATCCCGCGCTCAGTCCGAATCTGTCGGGTCATCCGACGGCACGCCACCCCCCTCCCCATTTCTGTTGCATGAAATCTAGCGCAGTCGTGACACAATCCCCAGTTAAATGCCTGTCCCAGCGGCGCAAATCCCATAAATGTCATAAATCTCGACGAAAGTGCGGCCGCGGGACTTTAGTAAATAATCCCCACTGTATGTAACATAAGTTACCTTTCCAATGTGTTCCTCAAAATCCACTGAGGACAGTGTTCCTTTTTTAGTAGCAAGAACATTCTCTGTAACTCTGATTACGGTAATAAGGGCTTTGAAAATTGGTTTATAAACTAAAAAAATGATTACTAATGGCAAGAAAATAGCTTTTTCTATCCTTAAGCAGTGGTGAGGAATGAGTTGTTATTTTTACCCTAAGCTCAATTTTTTTTTTTAGTATAAACAAATAACTATATATCTCTGTCTTATACCTTACCTTTCTCTTTGTTCTGTTCTTTTTTTAAACAGAATGCTGTGCTTAAACTTACAAATGAAAGCATTAAGTATGTGCTTATGGCTTTGGGAATTGTTCTGATCCTACAATTTGTGATGCGTCGTGTATCATCACTCGACCGCTGATGAGTGGACAAGTGGAGTGTGTGTCTCAATCATTCAGGTGAATGGCATGAATTATGTCTTTGGCTATGACCATGAGGACTCCATTTTGTGAATAAACCATTTTTCTTCTTAACCCAGTGTAAACTATAGGGCTGTTATTAAGGACTTACTTAATTTTATTCAATATCAATGATAACATTTACATTTTAAACACCAACATTTTTACTTAAAGCAACACGTGAAAGGTAATTTGTTATTTTCTTTTGTTGCTGTCTCAGGGAATAAGAGGTAAATTGTTATGGTGTATCTAGAATTCATTGATGTTTTTAATAAACCTTCCTTTTTACAAACTGTTTTTGTTTTTTCTATTGTACAATAGTGTAAGTACAATTCAATCAATGCATATATATGACAAAAAAGAAACAGCACTGTGGATAAAATGATCCAAGTCCCAGGTGGGTGTACGTTTCTGAATAACCTTGTCTTACAAGCCAATAAACGGAATACAAGGAAGCAGCACTCCATAAGTCAAAAGAAGATTTTATTCATAATTCAGTGTACAAAACACCAGTGGTCATCTATTGTAGGATTTTTTTGCCATTTTTTTGGCAGCCACTTTTTTCCCTCGCTTCTTCACCATGTGTGTCTTATTTATTATTTGTCGGCGCCACATATTAATAACAAAACTCTCGCCAGTATATTTTGTTGCTTGATTTGCCCAATGGCTTGCCTGCTCTTCTAGTTTCTAGTTTATTTTTTTATGATGCAATTTGTGTTGCTCACTTAGACCCACAAAAAGCAAGTCTACCTAGTTCTATTTCTCTATCATGAATATGGATTAATCTCAGACACTTTTGGCCGTGAAACAATTTATTAAGAAACTATGACACAATAAAAAAAAGTCAGACAAATAATAAATGACCACCAATGTTTCAGCTATTCAATAGAGAAATTATCTATTAATGAGCTGAAATGTCACGCTGCTTCCATGGATTGCTTCTATATTTATATGTGTGTATCTATATGTCTATAATATACATATATATATATACACACGGTGGGCAAGGGAAATATTCAGACCTTTTCACTCTTTGTTTCATTGCAGCCAATTGGTAAGATCAAAATGGGTGGGTTTTTTTTGCTCAATAATATACACCATCACATACTGTCCCTTTCCTTCTGTCCTCCTTGAGATGGGTCTACTCTTTCATTGGGGTCCAGCTGTGTTCAAGTAAACTTGATTAGAAAAAACACTCATTTGTCTATATAAGACATCACAGATTACAGTGCATGTCAGAGCACATAAGAATAGACATTGGAGATTTGGTGACCTCGGACCAAGCACCCGTGGTGTTAGATTTAAGAAATGCTTTCAAGGGAGGGACAGACATCTATGGCGGTTTCCATCTTACCTATATACAGATGAGACTTTTTTTTAAATCTCCTGAGAGGGTAGTGGGCTGAATTCTGTGGGGATCAGCTAAAATGACCATTATAGGGTGGATTAGATCCCACATAGTGTCATTAAAAAAGAAAAACAACCATGGCATACAAGGTAGCAGGCGACCGGTTAAGGACAGCTTATACACAATTTCTGATAGACCCCACAGCGGAATGTAAAGAGAGATGGATACAAGCAAAGGGAGAGTATGACCTCTGGATCAATAGACGGGAAAGTTTTAAAAGAGACCAAGTAATAGCTGATTTCTTTAGGTATGGTAATAAGGCAGGATCCATTCTGGCAAAAATGGCGAAGGGTATACAGATGGGAATGTATATAAAAAGTTTGAGAAACCGAGAAGGGGATTTGCAGAGGGATCCGAAAGAAATAAATAACGTCATTTATGAGTACTATAAAGCATTATACTCACAATCCCCGGTAAACGAGGCAGAGGGGAAAGACTAACATAAGGCCTTAGATCTTCCCTGCCTATCAGAGGAGGAAAAGGCATGGTTGAATGCTCCCATTACAGAACAGGAGGTGAGTACTGTAATTAAGGGATCAGCGAATAGCAAGGCGCCAGGCCCGGACGGGTATCCGGGGGATTTTATAAAATGTTAGCAACGGAGATAGTACCAACCTTAACAAGGGTCTATCATAATGTGATGCAAACTGGCGACTTTTTGCCCTCAGGGGAAGTAGTGTATGTGAAGGTGCTACCAAAGGCCGGAAAAGATCCAGAACAGCCGGGGGCATATAGACCTATATCGCTTATAAACCAGGACATAAAAATGTTATAGAAGCTTCTTGCCAACAGGCCAGCATTGCTCCCCCCAACGATTAATAGGGCCCTATCAAGTATTGTTTATTAAAGGAAGATCAGCGGTAACAAATATAAGAACAGTCTTAGCGGTTCAGGAGGGAGTGGGAGATTCAGAAGAAGGTCCAGCACTGCTGACACTTAATGCCGAAAAAGTGTTCGATAATGTGAACTGGAGATGGATGGAAGCAGTGCTGGACACTTTCAGAGTTGAAGGTGCTTTTCACAGTTATATTGTGGCAGCATACAAAAGACCCAAGGCTAGGGTTTTTAATTCAAGGTTCCTATCTCCTACAATAGAATTGCAGAAGGGTATGAGGCAAGGGTGCCCCCTGTCGCCCCTTTTATTTGATCTCACACTAGAACCGTTAGCCAGATATCTAGAGTCAGAGGCGATTTTCTCGGGCATAAAGGTAGGAGCGAAAGAGGTCTGACTAGCATGTTTTGCAGATTATATCCTCTTATTTCTAAAATCCCCCAGGACCCAATTGCAGCACATACTACAGACTCTGGACCACTTTGGATCCTTCTCAGGGTACAAAATAAATGTTTCAAAAAGTCAGCTCTTGCCCATGAGCACACGAGCACCAAGAATACAGACAGGGAAAAGTTGGTTGCAGGGAGTGGAGGAGAGCCATTCTCAAATAACTTATCTGGGCATTAAAATGAGCAGGCTCCCATCACAGACGTATAATTTGAATTATGCCCCTTTGGTCTGCTACACCTTAAGTGGTCGGAACTCCGCTCTCTTATAAAAAAAAACTACTTTTTAAAGGATGCAGCGGGGGCATGGAAAGCAATTAGAAAAATGTATGGGAAACCGTTCTGCCTTTCAAAATATGCCCCTATACAACAGAACCCCGTTATACAGACAAGTCAGAGATAAGACTATTTAGGGAGTGGGAAGAAAAAGGGATAAAGAAGGTTGGGCATCTTCTACATGAGCCAGAACCCAGGTGGCTCACCTGGCAGGAATTCAATGACAAATATAGCCTGGGTATTGCACAACACTTGCAGTTTTCTCAAATAATGGAGACCAGTAAAGCAAGGGTCAGAGATCTGATAGAAGCAGAAAGATCTGTCTCTTTTGACATTCTAGTAAGTACGCCTCAACGCCAGGACTCATTGTCCGATATTCATGTCAGACTTGGGAAAAAATGCTACACTGATGGAAAGAGACATGTTTTCAGGGATGGGAAAGGGAAACAGATACTACAGAATTGTCTGACAAGATGCTAGCTAGATGGGAGAAAGTGCGGAAAGCAATGATTAATGAACAGTGGAGGGAAATGCAATATCGTCTGATTCATAGAGCAATGTATGCCTATAATTTTGCCCCGAGGGATGTACTGATGGACTATTTAAGAAGTTGCCCAAAATGTGGATTAGACAGCAAATTTATTCCATGCCATTTGGTCATGTCCACACCTGGAACCCTTCTGGCAATCTGTTAGGGCCATGATAAAAGAGGTGTGGAGACAGGAGGTCATAATGACCCCGGAGGCAATGTTATTCCACCACATACCAATAGATGGGAATCCAGAAGAGACCTGTATTGTGGATAAAAAGCTGGTACGTATAACAATCCTCGTAGCAAAGAAATTTATCCTACGCTAGGATTGGCTAGTATAGACAGTTCACAACATACCAGAAGTGATTAGCACCCTGAAACAGCTTCTGTTATATGACAAAATAGAGACGGAGAGACATAAGGAAAGGGACTCTGAAAAATTGGAAGTACTTTATTGTATACTATTATACAATCACTTATGAAAACATTTCAATACACCACATGGTATAACAATCAACAATTGAGAGGCAGATATGGAGCCTTGGAGTATAGAGGTTAGGAAAAGAGATCACCTGGAAGGGTGGGGGGGGGGGGAGATATGTTATAAACCTGGTTGAATCTGAAGCCGGATAGTAATGTGGACAGCCGGGTACACAGGTTAAGGGTTGTTCTTGGAAAAGGAAAATTAAAAAGTTGTTTTTGCATATATGTACCATATTGTTGTGAAAAGGAACATATGTGGAGAGATGATTGTCAGAATATTTATATTGTTTGGATAATGTTCTATTTTCAATTGTCATTCAATTGTAAACTATGCAAAGACAAATAAAATTGCTGTTTAAAAAAAAAAAAATCTGCAGCACTCAATGTTCCTAAGAGCACATTTCTTCCTTAACAAGTCAGTCCAGCCAAACTAAGCAATCTTGGGAAAAGAACTTCAGTGAGAGAGGTAGAAAGAAACACCACAATATAAACTGTGGCTGATCTCCAGAGAATGTAGTCGGGAGATGGGGGAAAGTTCCACAAGTCAACTATCACTGCAGCCTTCACACCAGTCTGGGCTTTATGGCAGTGTGCCATGGAAGAATCCCTCCCTTAGTGAAAACATATAAAAGCCTGCTAGCTGTTTGCCAAAAAACACAATGAAGGACTACCAGACTGTGAGAAATGAGATCTTGGTCTGATCAGAAGATTGATATCTGTTTGTGATTCTAAGCAGTATGTGTGGAGAAAACACCAGGCAACTGCTCGTCACCTGCCAAATACAACCCCAAACAGTGAAACGTGGTAGCAGCATTTTCTGCTATGAAGGGTTTTTTCCGCTGCAGGGACAGGACAACTGAAGGAAAGATGAATGTGGCCTAGTCAAAGAGATTCATTCGGATAAAAAAACCTTCCAGAGTTCTCAGGAACTCAGGCTGGGCAAAAGATTACAATTTTAAAAAAGAACAATGACCCTAAGCACACAGCTAAAATAAAAAAGCGGTGGGTTCAGAACAACTGGACATTCTGGACTGGCCCAGCCAGAGGCCCTGACCACACCCAATTGATTGAAAATGGCTGTCCACCAATGTTCACCATCCAACTGTGGGAACTGGGAGATTTGCAAGGAAAGAGATGGCAGAGGATCCCCCAAATCCAGGTGTGAAAAAACTGTGTGACATTATTCCCAAGAAGAATCATGGCTCTACTGGCTCAAAAGTGCTTCTACTCATTACGAGTAAAGTGTCTGAATACTTAGACCATGTAATATTCAGTTTTTCTTCAGTTTAATAAATTAGCAAAAATGTTACATTTCTGTTTTTTTATCTTGCCATTGGCTGCAATTGAAACAAAGAGTGAAACATTTTAAAGGCATTGAAATACTTTCGTTCCCACTTATATGTGTCAAATATTTCTTTTAAAATCTATCCAATCGATCCTGTATTTTCAGCCCCCCAGAAATACAGAAATTGCATTCTCGTATAACCAGGAACAACGACGTGGAAGTAGTCATTTTCTGTTCTTATCAGGGGACCTGGTTTAATGTGCGTCACCTCTCACACATTGGAGAGCTTGATTAACTTAAAGGGGTATTCTCATCTGGGCATTCACATTTATTAAATTCATTGCCAATGCAACCATTCTTCAATTGGATGTTATTAAAAAAAAGTTCCTGTGTGAAGATAATTCTCATAAATGTAGTCATGTAGTCCTTAGAATGAGATGGCTTCCCCTGATACGACCACGTCACACTCTTGGCAGCGCTGGCCAGAACATGCCTAATGAGCTCTGCCGACACTGATAGACAGCATCATTACCACAGGGCGGCTGTTAGGACATGCAATAACTCCCCAGACATTTAATATTCAGAAACTTTTTGTTTCTTGTGCAATCTCTCCAGCAGACGTGGCCGTAACCAAGGACACGTCTTGTTTCTAGGGGTCATATGACTAACATTTATGATAAATTACTTCACACAGGAACATTTTTTGTAATAAACATATAATTGAGAAGAATGTTTATATATGGCAGATTAATGAAATGAAAGTGAATGGCCCAGATGAGAATACCCTTTAAGTCTCCTTCACACTAATGATGGCTGGTTTTCTAGTTGCATTAAAGTTTTCAAATACAAATGCTCTACATTAAGTGCTCGAATTTGGATCATTGGATGCTTTTTAACGTATTTTTTCAGATTTTTGATGATGTGTAGATTTCTTTCAAGTTTTTGCTAATTACAGCACATCTGTCACCATAATTTAAAAGAGACCTGCGTCAAAACATAAACTGAACCCAATTCTGCAAATATAAAATGGAGGGTTTCCAAGTATAGCTTTTAAAGGACATTTACCACTAGGATGAAGGATTGTAAACCAAGCACATTGACATTCTGATGTGTGCCCCTCCTGACAGGATCTGACAGAGGAATATCTTGCAAAAATATACTGTCAATAAACAAAACATATGCTTCAAAAATTCATTTTTAAAAACTTATTTCTTAAAAAATGAATTTTTGAAAGCATATGGTTTTTAGTTTTTTGATCCTATGGTATTTGGTAAGATATTCCACATTTAACCCCTTAATGCTGTGAAGCAACTCTTTCACCTTCCTGACACGGGCCCATTTTTCAAATCTGCCCGTGTCACTACAAGTGGTTATAACTTCGGAACGCCTTTAACATATCCAAGTGATTTTAAAATTTTTTTCTCGTGACACTTTGTACTTCATGTTAGTTGAAAAATTTGGTGGTATGTTTTGCATTTATTTTTGAGAAAATCAGATATTTGGTGAAAATTTTGGGGCTGCGATCGGAGCAGCGGACCCCCCGGGTAAGCGCCGCGGGGGGGTCCGATTCTTCTCAAATGTCCCTTGCACGCCACGGTCAGCGCTAACGCGGCGTGTCAGGGGTTGGTTAACACCCACGATCGAGAGAAATCTCCGATCGTGGGCGTTAAGGCAGGGTGTCAGACTATAATATAGCTGACACCCGCAGCTTCGGAGCCGGCTCCGTTCAGGAGCCGGTGCCAGAAGCATGGGTAATATACTGGCATTTTGCGGGAACGCACCTCCCCCCGGGAGTGCAGTACTATTACGTCAAAATGTCGGGAAGGGGTTAATGATGGTATATTGCAGATGCATTTTTAGTTGCATTTTCCCATGTGTTTTTAAAAACGCAATGCAAACACATAATGTAAATGAAACCTATGGCCCACAATATTCAATGAGGTCAAACAAATCTGAAGTATCTCCTTCCTGAATGCAGATGTTATTTAGAGCAAAATACTTGTGTTAGAGAAGTAGCAAACTGCACGGGCCACCTCGCGATCGATGTCATGGATCGTGGTGCGTCTGTGCTCTGTGTTATGGCCCAGTTGCCCCGGCCGATGAACTTACCTCTCCACGCTCCTATGTTTCGTCCGGACTAGGCCCCGTGCACCCGCTCCCTAGGGAGCACACGTGATGGAGCTCAGAGATTTAAAAGGACCAGCGCAGAGGTGATTGGTGCTGGCCATCCCGGTTGTTTTATCCGGCGGCTCCCATCATTCCCTGATGGATCTTCATGCCATTTCCCTGAAGAGAAAGCCCTCCTGTGTATCCTGCGTTCCTGTGTATCATGCGTTCCTGTCCTGTGTGCCAGCCTTTCACTGTGTTCTGATCTGGGTGCCAGCTCCGTGTTCACGGCGTGAGTGTGCCTTCCTGTGCTGTTCTCTCGCTGTCACCCTGGGTACGGTACAGACTGGTCTCCTGCAGTATACCTTGGCTGCCACCACAGTATGCACCTGTGGAATGACCTGGTGGTACCCCCTGCTGCAAAGACCATCCCACTTTGCGGCAGGCTTGGATGAAGACCTGGTGCCACTTAGACTACGGTCCCAGGGTGTCGGCTAGTACCATCTCCCGCGGTGTCCGAGGAGGTGCACACAAAACTCACAGCCATGACAGTAGATTCGGCCATGGACCCCGCCAAGGAGCCACATCAGATACTGGCTAAATTCCGGTGGTTGCCCGGACAGTCTCAGCAGATTGATACCAAGAAGAACTTCTAGGCCAAGTGCTTCCGCCCTCAACGGCTGCTTGACTCTCAGCCTCCGGTATCTGTGACCATTCCTGCGACTTCTCCTGTCATCCCGGCATCTCGGCTGTCCACCAGCACAGAACCTAGGCTAAGACTGTCTATGCCTGATAAGTACAATGGCGATCCCATACTGTGTAGAGGTTTACACATGTGCTCGGCTGCATATAGAGTTAATGCCATCACAGTTTGTCACCGAGCGCTCCAAGGGGGGCATTTATCATCAGCCTCCTCTCCGGAAAGGCCTGACCTGGGCATACCATCTGGGGACAGGAACGACCAGTTACGGCCACACCTCATACTGCTTTCCTGGCTGATTTCAGGTCCGTGTTTGAGGAATCTGCACAAGCTTACAAAACCTATATCAAGGAGACTACATCTGTGGGTGAATATGCTTTCGTACCCTGGCATTCTGACTCTATGGAACAGCACAAGCCTTTATCCTGCAACTTTAAACAGGGATGTCCTCACGAGTCAAAGATGCATTGCTGCGCGTGATCTGCCAGCACTTTGTGAGTGGTCTTACATCCTGACCACCAGGATAGACGTGCGGTTTGCATGAGCATGAAAGAGTTGCGGAATGGCGACCTCCCCCTCCGGTCTTTCAAACCCGCTTCAGCCTCCGGTCGCACAGTCTGCAGTTGAACTTAGGAGGTTGACAGAGCCCAACTCATGCCTGAGGAATGTTCCAGAAGTTTTCAAGAAAACTCTGCCTGTACTGTGCCAGTCCTAAGACCTCATCGGGACTGTCCAGTCTGTCCCCAAGTCCAGGAAAAGCCGCAACTAGGGCTTCTGGAGAAGCTTCTTAGGTGTGAATTCAGCTTTCTCTATGCCTGATTATTCCAGTGCTCCTCAGTGTCGGTACCTGCACTCCCGCAAAGTCTCAGCATTCCTGGACTTGGTTCCGCAGGGAACTTTGTAGATTCCGCTCTGGTCTCCCGGCATCACATTCCGTGTGGTTCCCTCAAGTCACCCCTCGTTATTCCTCAGTAAGCGGACAGTTCTTTACGATCTGGTCCGGTACCGCAGAACTTATCCGTCTTCAAGTCGGAGTCCTACACCAAGAAAACCTGGCCTTCTATGTCCTGCCTCGGTTTCCACATCAGCTCTTCTTCTGGAGTCTTCCTTGGCCTTCAACTCCATGCTCTGGACCTCAATTGGAAGATGGTGAGATCCTATGATGGAGCCCTGAATGCCAATTCCAATGTATGGTGGCACTCTTTCCGGTCCTGACCTCTTCTGTGTCTTCTAGTCTCTAGAGGGTCTGCCAGCTTGTTACGGGGACTTTGCAGGATGTTTTATCTAAGAATAAATGGAGACTTTGCCACCACATCGTCCCTATTATTTGCCCTAGGATCTCTTCCAGGATGTCTCTCGCAGTGGTCATGTCATCCTATTTCTGTACCTGAGAGGTTGCCATGTCCGATTACATCAAGGAGAATCTGCAGAGGGGTTTCATAGCAAGTCTTCCTCTCCAGCTGGCCGCAGGTTTCTCTTTGTTACCAAGAAGGATGGCTCCTTACATCCCTTCATCGACTATTGTGGCTGAACAAAGACACGGTTTAAAGCTGCCCCCTGCCATGATTACAGATTTGTTGATCGCTTGCGTGGTTCCAGGGTGTTCTCCAAGCGGATCTCCGTGGTGCTTACAATATCAAAGGTGACAAGTGGAAGACGCCGTTTAATACCATGATGGGCACTTTGATATTTAGTAATGCCCTTTGGACTGTGTAATGCCCCTGTTGTCTTTCAGGAATGGGAATGACACTTTTGGGACTTCTTTATACGTGTGTCATGGTCTACTTAGATGACATCTAGTGTACTCTCAGACCTTGAGAGTTCACCAGGCACACGTACGACAAGTTCTTGGCGACTGTGCCCAATCACCTCTAACGCCAAGTTGGAAAAAATGCCAGATTCAGCAGCACAGCCTTCTCATACGGTGGTAACATAATTTCTGACAGAGGGCACAAGATGGACCCAGCAAAACGTCTGCAGTTCTTCAGTGGCAACACCCAGAGGGCCAAACAAGCCACACAGAGGTTCTAGGTTTTGCAAACTATTACCGTCAGTTTATTCCGTTTCTCCCACTCTGGTGGTCTCCCATGTGGCACTCACCAAGAAGGGTGCTAATTTACATGATGGTATCCTGCTGCTGAAATGGCCTCTCACAACTTGAAGTCATGCTTTTGGCATTGAGCTCCCATGCTCAATAGGCCTGACATGAACAAACCCCTTCATCTTGAGGTGGATGCCTCCTCACGTAGGAGCTGGAGCAGTGTTCACCCAGAAAGGGCCCAAGGGTCGAATTTCCACATGTGGGCTTCTTTTCTAGGACGTTCTCCCCTCTGATAGGGAAATTCTCGATTGGAGACAGAAAGCTGTTGACCATCAAACTTGCTCTGGAAGAGTGGCGGGTATCTCTGGAAGGGTGATCTCCATTCTGATAACTTACTACCTCCACGAAGCTCAGCGCCTAATCCCGATGGTCATTATTTTTCTCTACTTCGACCTGCTGATCCTTTTTTGTCTGGCTGACAAGAAATGTCAAGGCAGATGCACTGAAACCGTGCTTCGCATGATGCTTCGAGCACAATTTCTCTCGGTGGCTGGGCACCCCAAAGGTTGCAACACTTTGTGGCCCTCACTCTGCTACTATGGTGGCAGAACCTGGTCAAGATGTTCGGGAGTTTGTTGCAGGCACAGGAGGAGCAGGATCCCCACAAAGTCTCTCATTCTAAAAACCGGCCTGGACTGTTACTTCTATGCTGATGTACGCCGGGCGCCAGTGGTCCCACGTGGCAATGGACTTTTCACCGGATCTGCCTGTCTCCTCAGGCAGTTCTGCCATCTGGGTGGTGACGGACCAAGTTTTCCAAATGGTCATCATTGTTTCCCCTTCAAGGTCTTCTTTCGGCTTCACCAATGGCTTGCGCAGTTTGTTGTTAGGATAGTAATGTGGACAGCCGGGTACACAGGTTAAGGGTTGTTCTTGAAAAAGGAAAATTAAATAGTTGTTTTTGCATATATGTACCATATTGTTGTGAAAAGGAACATATGTGGACAGGTGATTGTCAGAATATTTATATTGTTTGGATAATGTTCTATTTTCAATTGTCATTCAATTGTAAACTATGCAAAGACAAATAAAAATTGCTGTTTAAAAAAAAAAAAATTCTGCAGCACTCAAGGTTCCTAAGAGCACTTTTCTTCCTTAACAAGTAAGTCCAGCCAAACTAAGCAATCTTGGGAAAAGAACTTCAGTGAGAGAGGTAAAGAACCACCACAATATAACTGTGGCTGATCTCCAGAGATGTAGTAGGGAGATGGGGGAAAGTTCCACAAAGTCAACTATCACTGCAGCCTTCCACCAGTCTGGGCTTTATGGCAGTGTGCAGATGGAAGAATCCCTCCCTTAGTGTAAGACATATAAAAGCCTGCATACTGTTTGCAAAAAACACATGAATGACTACCAGACTATGAGAAATAAGATTCTCTGGTCTGATGACATGAAGATTGAACTTTTAGGTGTTAATTCTAAGCAGTATGTGTGGAGAAAACCAGGCACTGCTCGTCACCTGCCAAATACAACCCCAACAGTGAAACGTGGTAGCAGCATTATGCTATGAAGGTGTTTTTTCCGCTGCAGGGACAGGACAACTTGAAGGAAAGATGAATGTGGCCTAGTACAAAGATATTCATTCGGATAAAAACCTCTTCCAGAATGCTCAGGAACTCAGGCTGGGCAAAAGATTAAATTTTAAAAAAGACAATGACCCTAAGCACACAGCTAAAATAACAAAGCGGTGGGTTCAGAACAACTGTGACCATTCTGGACTGGCCCAGCCAGAGCCCTGACCTACACCCAATTGATTGAAAATGGCTGTCCACCAATGTTCACCATCCAACCTGTGGGAACTGGAGAGGATTTGCAAGGAAGAGTGGCAGAGGATCCCCAAATCCAGGTGTGAAAAACTTGTTGCATTATTCCCAAGAAGAATCATGGCTCTACTGGCTCAAAACGTGCTTCTACTCATTACTGAGTAAAGTGTCTGAATACTTATGACCATGTAATATTTCAGTTTTTCTTCAGTTTAATAAATTAGCAAAAATGTCTACATTTCTGTTTTTTTTTATCTTGCCAATTGGCTGCAATGAAACCAAGAGTGAAACATTTAAAGGCATCTGAATACTTTCTGTTCCCACCTTATATGTGTCAAATATTTCTTAAAAATCTATCCAAAGATACAAGGTTGATCCTGTATTTTCAGCTAAACACAACGGTAGCAAGTCTCCCTGCAAATTACTCACAATATGGTACTAGCTGCACTACTAATGGCAGCAAGCCCAGCCACAGGCAAACCAAAAAAAAGTAAAATAAAACGTTATTGTAGCCCTAAGAAGAGCTGTTGGGTTCTTGTAGAATCACTCCTGCCTAACACTATTCTAATAGAACAGCCTAACGCTTTCCCTGACCAGCAGCAGCTCTCTCCCTAGCGGCATCCAGACACAGAATGATCCGAGCAGCGCAGGCAGCGGCTAGTCTATTCCAGGGTCACCTGATCTGGCCAGCCAACCACTGCTATCGACGTGTAAGGGTACCACGTCATGCTGGGTGGAGTGCAGAGTCTCCTGGCTTGTGATTGGCTCTGTTTCTGGCCGCCAAAAATCACAACGGCGGGAGCTGCCATTTTCTCGAGCGGGCGAAGTATTCATCCGAGCAACGAGCAGTTTCGAGTACACTAATGCTCGAACGAGCATCAAGCTCGGACGAGTATGTTCGCTCATCTCTAGTAAAGATCCTTCTCAGTATAAAATTCAGTGGGTGGTTTGGATGGCCATGGACCCCCTAGAAGGGTTGGGTGCCAGAATACCGCCCAAAAGTGCCTATATTATAATCACTTACAGGTAGGTGGGGGGGTCGCGCTGAAATTTCAGGTATGATTATTATATGCTTTCCTTTTATATCTGTGTATGCAATGCTGATGTTTTGCTGTACCTTCTCGTTCTGTGCTGTGACTATCGCAACTGGATCGGTTATGTACTGGTTGTTCTCCTGTTTTTATGAACAGACTGGTGAAGTAGGAGCTGGTAGGGGATGGGGGGAGTTTATATGGAAGAGTGGGACTGAATTTTTATGTTCATATGTTGTTAAAAAAAACTTAAAGGACATCTATCACCACTTTAGGGGTGTTCGACTGTCCTAGAACCCATGTTCATTACCTGTAGGGGATGATTCCACTTCTTTTATCTAGATTCCAGGATCCGTAGACCCCTCCTTTAAGCCATAGAGAACCATCAAATGGACCATTGATAAGTTTATTATTTGTGAAATATGACATCTGACAGCTTATGCTGAAATCTTGTAAATGTAAAATCAGTTTTTATCTACATAGTCCCTTACAAATAAGCTAAAAAGTCATGTCCCTATCGCTTGGGTCCCACTTTCACTATAGAAGCTTATACAGGGGGTAAGACTAGTCGGCACACAATAGTGTTGAGTGAAGAATATCCAGCATTACTGTATGCAGCTCCTCCGCCATGATCCTCTTCTTCCTGCAAACATTTTTTTGAAAGATGTCTTTGCACCTGCTTTCTCCTTGGATCATTTATGGAGGACTTTTGCTGCTTTCTTGTGAACCAGACAATTATTTTCTTGTGATGGATATGCAGTCATATATAACTCACACTGATAATAAAAAGATCAGGGTATAATAAGACACGAACATCTATATTCTTTGCCCAAGCTTTAACCTAGTAAAAGATATAAAAGATGAAATTAAGACCTGTATCAAGCAAATATCAAGCTAAGTATACATACCGAAGGCAAGTTATAAATAGATTGACAAAAGTTTTTTACATTCCACTTTTTGGGGTTGTTGTACATTTGTGATAGCTGCATTTTGCTATGAAAGTGTCTCATTAAAGGGAACCTGTCACCAGGGACCTAATTTCACTAAAGACAGGTTGCAGAAGCCCATCACACCTGCAGTGCAAATATGTCTTTGTGCCTTTTTTAAGTATTTGCATTATAATATAATTGTGTGTTATAACTTACCTTGTACCCTAACAGCATCCTCCGTGTAGTCCTAGGGGTTGGGCTATGGTTTCGATTAATTTGAAAAAAAACAACACATGACTTGTCTGTGCTGCAGACTGCTCAGCTCTCAGCCCCCACCTTTGAGCTCCTGTATAGCTCCTCCCTTCCCCAATGATGTCAGCTCACCCAGCTGTGAGCTCTGTGAAGGAGCAGGATAGAGAATCTGTACAGGAACTTAAAGGTAGGGGCCAAGAGCTAAGGAATCTGCTGCACAGACAAGTCAAATGTTGTTTTTTGAAATGCATCCAAACCAAAGCCCAACCCCTGGGAATACACAGATAATTCTGTCAGGGTGCAAGGTAAGTTAGAACACGCAATTATATTGTAATGCAAATGCTTAGAGATGGCAGAAAGGCATATTTGCACTACAGGTGTAATGGGATTCTGTAACCTGTCTTTAATGAAAATAGGGTCCTGGTGACAGGTTCCCTTTAGGTGGTCAGCTTTTCTGTGGTGCACTGTGTTACCCTGCAAAGAACAGTTGCACCTCCCCGCTGCTTACAAAAGCCAAACATGCCTTCTCAAATTTTGGCAAAATTTTCATGAGTGTCTTTGATAACATCAAAAAGTTTTACATGTTTGTACCACATGTGTATTGTGGAACATGTGAAGAAATGGCCGGGCACTCACAGATCTTGGATGAAATTCTGTTTGTCTTTATTTCTTCAAAGTACAATAAAGGACATCATAGCATGTGCCTAAGAAATAGCATCCGACCTGTGCATTGTGCTCCACATTCTCGGAGAGAAGCATATTTTTGGGAAGACATTGGCTTTTTATCTTTGACATTTAACTTTGACATCTAGCAAGGACAGTCCCAAAATGCTGTACTTTTCAACTTGCAGTCTAAGGACAAAAGTTCTTCTCCATAGGAGATGAACAGCCGTACTGAAAACTGGGACAGGAATAGGACCTGCCCTATAATCTCCGGGATGGCAGTCTAGCTTGCTGCCATTTACAGGCTTGTAAATGAGGCCCAACTGAGAAGCTTACAGTGTAACTGTAAAGTTACTGAAAAAAAAAATGGTTTCAGCAGAGCTGTAGAGAGCCTTTGATAACAATTCCAACGATACCTGTATCATGTTGCTGTCTTCTTCCCATCCTGAGATGTAGCCTCATATATCTATCGTCCCTTCTTATAAAATCATATTCAGCTATTCCTGTAGTGGGCAGCACTTCCTGTTGTGACATCAGCCAAGGCACTG
This sequence comes from Engystomops pustulosus, assembly GCA_019512145.1. Classification (NCBI taxonomy): domain Eukaryota; kingdom Metazoa; phylum Chordata; class Amphibia; order Anura; family Leptodactylidae; genus Engystomops; species Engystomops pustulosus. The sequence continues at coordinate 11,768 of WNYA01000909.1, read as the reverse complement.
TCCTATATGGTTTCCCATGGTTACCAGAAACTACAACAAAAGGAGAGTAGCCTGGAGGGGGGGGGGCACCTCTGCTAGCTGCTAAATACCCAAAGATAGCTAATTAGAGTAAATTAGAGAATTGCTTACTTTTGCTTAGTGCAGAGTTAGGCAAAAGTTTTCATATTTTACAGTTGTACTTTAATTTTTTCAGGCCGTTAACTTTCAATGGAAGGTCTCCTGGTCGCAATGGAGACACAGAGCCAACTACTTCTGTATTTTTGTGTTAATGAATGCAAGATTATGGTGTCTTAAAGGGGTATTCCCATCTGGGCATTCACATTTAATTTAATTCATTTGCCATATGTAAACATTTCTTCAATTGGATGTTATTAAAAAAAATGTTCCTATGTGAAGATAATTTCTCAGAAATGTAGCCATGTTGTCCCTTAGAAATGAGATGGCCTTCCTCGGATACGACCACCTTACATTTTGGCAGCAGCGGGCAGACATGCACTATTGAGTCCTGCCTGACCCCCTGGATTCAGCGATCATTACTACAGAATGGCTGTATGACCTGCAGTAACTCCCAGACATTTTATATACAAAAACCTTTTGTTTCTTTGTGCAATCTCTCCAGCAGAGGTGGTCGTATCCAAGTACACAGTCTTGTTTCTAAGACTTGGATTTTATCTGTGTACACACAGGTAAAACATTTTTTAATAACAATGAAATTAAGAAATGTATATAAATGGCAGATTAATAAAACTGAATGCCAGTGCTTGGATGAGAATACCCCTTTAATTATACACATAGTATACATGTATTGAGGGATATTTTCTCACTGTACCACTTCATGACACATTTGTTCATCTACTAAGAGGTTGAACTTGTGAAGCCTGTGAGACTATCACTGCCTATAGTGCCCCATAGTACCCTAAAGGTATTAATAAGCATTCACTATTTACCTGACACAGGATTAAGGCACCTTCTTGCGCACCCATTTGGGCAACACTTTCTATTACTCCAGCACCCACCGTCCTTTGTACAAAGGGATCGTTGTGCCCAAATACATGTAGCTACATCTTTCATTTCACAGGCCCCATCCTTCTCTATAAAGAAAAAAAATCACAATTAGAATAGAACAAAAGAGACAAATCCACACAAATACAAAGTTACAGGTGAGAGGATGTTATTTATGGGGGCACTTCATTCATTTCTGTTATGAGAATCAGAGGCTACGGACTGGCACTGAGAACTTACTGTATACCCAGAGAGCAGCACATACTTATCCCCCCTAGCTCATTTATAAAGAAAATGCCATCGCATCGCCTCCCCAACCTTCCCGACCGCGACTACACTGACCTCAATATACAATGTAATAGAACCCTATGATGGTTCCTGCCCCTGGTTTACCCTTTCCTCCCCTCCTTCCTCGTGAGGTCTTTCTATTGCTTGTGCCCCCCCCCCCTCTCCCCTCTCAGTTTGTTTTATAACCTCTTATGCCTTTATTTAGCATCTAGGGCACTGCTTATTTTGGGGTCTATGATAAACCATTCCCCCCAGGGGGGCAATATTTGTATTTTATGCATTTTTTCCTTAATGTATTGTTGCCTTTTGAATGTTTGCATATTCTTTTCAAAATTTTGAAATGAAAAAAAAAATCCTTTAAAATCCCACCAGAAACTAATTATCAGCCTATGCAGTGAGCACTTTCTGCTGTAATCCCAGTGATGATGGAACATGGGGCAGGGTGAGATAGTGTAACAGTGTAATGGCCCTGCCGATGCAGTCATTACGATAAAAATCACCCCTATTAGATTGCATTTGTCCATAGAGTCCAGTGACCTCTACGGTCTATAATTGGTACTGCAGCTGAATATTATCTGCCTGGGAAGGGAGTGTTTACATGTTAACCAAAGTTGTGTTTCATTAATGTCAATCCACCCAGAGGGGAGATTTGATATACTCCCTATGGCTAGAAAGTCCGAGAAGGTGTGTTGCCCACCATGTGAGAGGACACGCGGCCTAATCTCCCTCCATCAGGCCTGCTGCAGCCTTGCACCTATACAGGATGTGCTTCTACCTTCTCCACTCCCAAGTTCCAGAATCTGGGCTGTGAGCTTCCTGTACCAGACGGCATCCAACAGCTACCTCAGATATTGGCAGAAAGGATCTCTGCCTCAGCCTGGGACCATTGTTGAAGTTTTGGAATAAAGAGACTGTAAGTTTGATGTTCTACATCTTGTCTCCACGTGCGATCCCTGGCTTCTGCTAACATCACATGCCTCCCCTCTACCATCTACCCGGAGATCCTTACATCACACAGGGGGGAACCTCCATCACAACGGCATCCCACTCTTCTTGCATTCCCTCACATGGAAGAGGCCTGTTCCAGCTGGACCAAGCGACTGTGACAAGTCCAATGTGATCAGAGATCGCATGGAGACATGGACGGCTCCAGGTCTAAGTAGGCCCCTGGGCAACAGAGCCTCAGAGGGCCCCTTTGCAGTGAACTTACGTGGAGATATTAAAAATGCAGAAACTAAAGACATATAGGACTGTTTCCTAAAGTTAAAGCAGACCGGCAGTGTTGGTATTACTGTGTAAGGAAAGAAAAGAGGGTAAGGCTGCAGTGGGCCAATGTAAAATATGAGACTATGGGGTACAGATATCCTGTGTTATTTATGCATATATATAAAGAGATGCTATATAAAGAAATGCTGCAGCAACCAGGCCAGTTTTAAGCCGCGGGGCAACTGGCCAAAAGCAGCAGGTTTATGGCCAACAATTTTTTCCCAGTGACCGAATCAGCCCCCCACTTGCCCGGGTATGCCTGGTCCTGGTGCCAGCCCTGTGTGGAGACAAAGGTTATGAAAGTTAAACTCGCAGTTTCTTTATTCCAAGACTCCAACACAGCAACCGTAACAGGCTGAGGTAGTGGTCCTAGCTGGTGGTTGTAACCAGTCTGGTGTAGCTCACTGCCTAGGTCCTGTGGTTTGGGACTGGAGACGAATTTTGGCAGCAGTTTTGGAGACAGGCTCTGTATAGAGGCAAAGCTTCAGGCCTGATGAAGGAGACGCCATCTCAGGGGAGACAGCAGTTGCAGGCCTTGTGTAGTGAGCAATGGAAAGCGCTAGACTGACTTCCTAGACTGAAGTGGATATTTATAACCTCCCACTCTGGGGGGAATCCCAGCCTTCCAACCAAAAGTGGAGCTCGGTGCAGAGAAGTGTTACCACAATAATTACATTATATCAACATTAGACATGTTAACCGATGGAAAATACAGCTGCAATACTAGAAGTGAGCAGTAGATGGTGGCAAATACTAAGGAATAAATCCCTGGAAATAATTAGTTATCCTATAGACAAGGGACAGAGATGACCAGAATCTGCAGCTTATATAGGAACCTAAAGGGAGCCGGTTTACTAATGACCGTCCAGCGGGCCATTACACATAACTTGTAGCAAAATTGAAATCTATACCAGATGGGGCTGTTGCATATTTTAGCTATATCCTACACGAGAAAACAAGTATAGGTTAACACACTTTTATACACTCAGTATTTGTTTAGTATTTTAAATCAGTATTTGTTAGCCAAATATTGCAGGAGAGTGAGCAAATACTCCTATACAAATACTCTGGTGGCCGGCTTTTTTCTATGGGCTTACTTGCAGTTTTTCTTTGAGTCTACTTGTAGTTGCACCATGCAAAGTGCTCTGTAGCAGTCTTGCAGATCTGTATATACCTTTGTGCTGTTGTTAGTTGCAGCAGGACTGTTAAAAACAAATTCATATTCCAAGATTGGAGCTAAGGGTGTCCTCACACTGCTGTGCTGTCAGTTCTCTCCATTACACTGCTACATAGCTCCTCCCCTTTACCATTAGCAACAGTTGTGGAATCCAACCAGAAGCCTACCCTACATCAGTCATGCAGAGGGGAGGGGCTGGGGAACAGCTCAATGCAGAGATCTTACAGCACAGCAGTGTGAGGACACAAATCCAGCTATAAAATACTCATATTACTTTTTTATGAATATCCATTATATCCACAATAGCCTCTGTGAGGTAATAAAATGAAGGATAAAGAAGGATAAGATTTGTCATATTTGGAAATCATAACCTACCTCCAAAATCGGGCACACATTCTTTTCCACACTGTGTAAAACAGCACTTTGACGTAGAAGGGCACTCACTGTCAGAGGAGCACATATCAGTACAGCGTTCAGTGATTGGGGCACTTTCGGGACATTTGCCATCCTTTTCTGTAGACACGCAAAAACTCGTAAATATAACATTAATTTACATGGCAATATTTAAAAATATACCCAGAAAAATACCAACTTTATTAAATAAGTATTTTTTATCAGCATAACGGATGAACTGGAATGTTATGTCGTCAGGAGCATAACTACAGGGGTAGCAGCCATATCAGCTGCTATGGGGCCTGCAGTCGCAGAGGGCCCCGGTATCTGGGTTATTGGGTGTGAAAATGCTATATATATATGTGTGTGTGTGGTGTGTAAATACTTAATTAGTATGTGTGTGTATATGCTGTATGTCTGATTATGGTACTGTATGCATGTGTGTATTTTCTGTATGTGTGTATATGAGATGTGTACATGCTGTATGTCTGTGTCTATAATGCATGGGTGTATTTGCTGCAAGTATATATGACGGGTATATACTGTATTTGATTGTAACATGTGTGTATGTATATTTTTATGGGGGAAGTGGGGCAACGTTCAGAAGTCAGAAGCTATGGTTCCCTAACTATGTTACAATCCTTTTCTGCTGGGTCAAGCAGTCATAAATCTAGTAATAAAACAATACACGGTAATATATGTATAAATAAAATTGTTATAAAATTATACAGAACTCAGTGAAAGTGCATAACTTTTTTACTTTATGAACTGATCTTGGTATAAAATGGTTGTAATTTTTAATTTTTTCATGCATTATTAATACATAATAATGTCAATGGCATGTGAATGACCCCTGGCAGGGTTGGATATCTCAGGGTGCGGTCACACGTCGCGATTAATGCATGCGTTTAAAAACGCATTGCAATAGCTGAAGAGTGATTCGCCTAATTAGACAGCTGTTAACACTTACGTCTACAAAACGCATGTGTTAACCGCTATGTTAATGAATGTGTTAACAATGTGTTAACGGTTGTGTTTTGTAAACACACGTGTTAACAGCTGTTTAATTAGGCAAAACACTTTTCAGCTATTGCACTGCGGTTTTAAACGCATTTGTTAAACGCAACGTGTGACCGCACCCTAAGGCTGCGTTCACATGTTGCATTTTAATTATGTTTCAATTGCAATTGGCATAATCTCATATGTGTTTCCACTGATCACATGCGATCAGTAACGAGAATCTAAAGTTTTGCATTGTTTTCATGCAAAGCCCGTGCAGCTCATTCCATAACGCATGCGTTTCAATCTGACTGAGCCCCTCCCCTATGTGTTTCAGTTGCATTTAAAAACACAAGTGAAACACAATGGGGTCTCTGCCTTTTTTCCACCACCCGTTCTCCTTTGCAACTGATTTATTAGTGGGCGGCGCTAGAAAAAAATGTGATCCTCCAACTCCGCCCAGAAAAGGGGCGTGGTTTTCTTGGTGCGGAAACTCAGACACAATGAAGAATATCTGTTCTTTGCTTTTTTTTTTGGTGCTGAAGAATGGTCTAGGAATGAAGAAAAATAGTCTAGGAGAATAGAAACTGGCGCTGGGGATAGTAAATTGTCCCAGGGACAGAAGTATTAAATGTGTAGCTTATTACCAACAGCTAGTCAGAGACCAGCGTATTACCAACTCTAGTCAGAGAGTAAACATTGCATTTATGCAGAAATAAGATCAGCACAAACTAAACACATTAGGGTGGATTTTGGGCGGACGGACTATTTCCCGCAAGTCATGCCCCTTTTACGTGAGGCAACGCTCATCTCTTGGAGGCCACACCCCCTTAATCGGACAAGTCGGGAAACTGCCCAAAAAAACAGCCCAAAAGCCTTGATAACTGTGGTGCAAGGCATTTTAGACACTGTTTTTGGCTCAAAACCACTAGAATTGTGGTGCAAGTGCGTTAATAAATCCCCCCCCCCCCCCCCCATTGGGGCTCAATTACTAAGGATCTTGCACCAATTTTCTGTCAGACTTTGCATGTTCTTTTCAGTGCACACTGCTTGCACGGGTATTTAAGAAGTGTCCGGGCAACATTTATGTCACGGTTGCACAATTCTTTATGCGACACAAATTTCTGCGCTGAAGCAGGCGTTCTGCAGCTCAGTTGGACCGTGCACCACATTTAACATGCAAAGTCCGACAGAATTGTTTTGCATGCCCCGTGTTAAAGGTGCACAAAAAAAAGTTGGTGCACTCTGTCGGAGCAGTGCATGGGGCGCCAGATTCATGAAGAACGGGCGCCAGAAATGTAGTGGCGTACAGTGCACATTACACATAGTTTTTAGTAAATGTGGGCCATTCTTAACATGTTGTAAATGTAACAGAATTGAGTTTATATTCCATTAACAAATGCAACGTGTAAATGCAACCTTAGTCTACAACTGTTCTTGACTGTCTAGATGTAAGTAACCTGTAGTAGTTACTTAGCAACCTTATATATGTGTAAAGAGGTCAGAAATGAAGAATGCAGGGGTGCAATCCCACACATAACCAACTGACAGGTGTGGCGCTGGTGCACACATACTGACCTTTATCAGGCGGCTTGCACAATTTGGAACCATTGTCTGTACAGCATTTTAGGCCTTCATCGCAGTCTTCGTCATTGACACAGTCTTGGTACCCACTCTCCTTTAACTTATAGTACCTCTCCGGGGGGCATTCTCCAGGCCTCACAGCCACTAGAAGAAGGATAAATATAGTATAACTTAGCTTGATAAAGTAAGGCTAAAAGGGATTTTACAGTCTGACTAGACCATCTGGAGACTAGAGGGCTCCGGATAAGTACTTGCCCTGCTATGGCTCCCCGCTACCTCCGCTCTGTCCTATTCTCCATTGACATCCTACATGAGCCGTCAGTGTAGTTATCACATTACCATTGTAGCCAATCAGTGGCTTCAGTGGTCACATGACCAGGAGTGTTAAAGGAAATCTACCATAAAAATCAATCATGATAAACCAGGGACACTTACTCATAGAACCAGGCACCGGGACTGTGGTCATCTTCTTATATTAGTTATCCGTGGCCTTTTTCCTTCTGAATTCAACTGATTATAACTTATGAGCATGAAGGGCTCAAGGGAGTGTTACTAGAGCCCCTCTGTGCTGCAGCTTTACCTTGCGTAACTGGACAATCCCTTTAAAAGTATGTACAGGCAGGTCATACACAGAGCAGATTTCTTACAATGCACAAAGTCTGCCACTGGATCGTCTCTGCCAGACGGTTAATGTAGTTTTGTAGATTTCATGGGCAGTTTTGTCTCAGATTTTATGCGGTTTTATGTGCTGAATATGTTGAGTATACTTTGACATACAGTGGATAGTATTTGCAGCACCGGTTGACTTGCACTGCAGAGATTATATATCATGTGAAGGAGGTTTGTTCAAACCCCGCAGACCTGTGTTCTGGTGCCAAGAAGTCACATTTTGTATTTTACAAAAGATTTACAGGAACTTTAACATAAAAGACATTTATACCCTATCTACAGGACTGTGACCCCAAACAATATGCAGAATCGGGGATCCCAAGTCCTAATGACCTGCTCTAAACGGACTGAGTCTTAAATCGGTTTTAGTTTTTAATGGTTTTATTCCTACAGTCATGTAGTTCCTTTTTTGCTGTATGAGATTTTGTTTTTTGTGGAATAAGTTGTATTTTTTCAATGCAGCTATTTTATTGGCTGGAATTATAGATAATTTTTTGGGCAGGGGTACATAAAAAATCCCCTCTGTTTGCCCTGATAGCCAAAAGGAATGACATTTTTGATTTATTTGATTTTTGATTTATTAAGAACAGATCCCATGAGCTCAGAGGACAACCCACTTATAGATCACTAGCTGTTCTAATAACAATTCCAGCATTATGCATTTCAGATGTATCCTGTGTACAAACTACATCTATTATATACATTATCTGCCTATCATATAAGTACAACTATTATATACATTATCTGTCTATGATATATCCAAAAAACACATCAAAAGAAAATCTCTGGTTTGAGAGAAATAATAAAAGCTGCTAGAATGGACCAGCCAATCATCTAGAATCCAACACAAAATCAGTAGAAGGGCTCACGAATCTGGCAGTTCTACAATCGCTCTCGCTGCTGGGTAAACTCCTGTATAACATGTGTCAGTGTTGAATTCCACTCTGGGCACGTCGCACACAGTCGGGGAGCGGCATTTGGAGCGGCGCTGCGCTGCCCTGAAGAGTGGCAGCATCTGTGCTGGGACTTCCTGAAAGCGCACCGATGCTGCTCAGCCTTCGTGCCACATCTGACAGATGGTGTGATGTTCTTGAGGAAACGCATGACTATCAGATTTAACACATGGGCCGGCATGGCACATGTGTCATGTCTGTGCCGAGTTGCAGAAGCCTCCACCTGTACGGCCGTTGTCACACCACAGCCATGCCATTGCTTCAGTTAGCGGTGCCAGCAACAGCTCAGTCTGGCGCCTTGATGCCTGTAATAGCTCTTGGCGGTGTGCCTTTTCGCCTAGTCTCAGCAGTTTGAGCACCGCCTGCTGTGTCGCTTAGGCGACGGCACTGCTGCTGTGCTAGAGCACCGACTGATGGCGCGTGCCCACGGATGAGTTCGGGATGGAGAGTGGAGGAGGGTGGGTAGGAGGAGGAGGGCATAGTAGGGCCTGAAACACCTGGAACAGGTATGCCCCCGCAATCCTCGGCGTCGGCAGTATATGACCCATCCCCAGGGTCAACTCGGTCCCCAGCCTCCACCAGTTAACTCCCATGTGCCGTCATCGATATATAGTGGCCCTGCCCGGCGCACTCGTCCACGTGTCCGTGGTCAGGTGGACCTTGTCCAGAAAACGGCGTGGTCAGGGCACCGGGTGATGTTGTCTGACACATGCTGGTGCAGGGCTGGTACGGCACATCGGGAAAGTAGTGGCGGCTGGGACCCGAATACCGAGGGCGGCCGCCGCCAGATTAGGTTACGAAAGGCCTCGGTCTCTACTAGCCGAAGGGCACACTCCAGGCTAGCAATCTGGAGATGTGCACATTACGGGCTTGGGGGCGTGCCGGGGTGGGTTTTTTTTTTTATAACTTGTTTTGTGTTTTTTTGTTGTTTTTTTTGTTTTTTTTGTTTTTTTTTGTGTTTTTTTTGAGTTTTTTTAAAAACCAAAACTATTGCTAGCCTAATTGTCGTGTCATGTTCTAGCCAAGTATGAAAAGCACCCTACTTATGCAGATGAGATGACACTGATTATTAAACAAATAAACGAAATAAAAAGGACAAATGCAGACTGGCCTAATTGAAATCCAACCCCTACTAAATTTTCCCCTTCGGTCTTGCTATGGTTATGTGCGTCACTCTAACGCAAAACACCGCGGTCGTCAAGCCTCACTACAAATTGCTCAGAATTGGCTAGTACATGCACTGCCGCAATACAGCCAACCAGCAGATCAACCATAAATCAAATATATAGAACGCTACTTTAGGCGTAAGTACGCCTTGTTTTGGATTCTCCTATGGCTATTTTCTAGCCAATATCAAGCACACTACTATGCCAGAGAAGATGCACTGAGTTGTGCCTAATTGAACTCCCACCCCGACTAAATTTCCACGCGGTCTTTGCTATGGAATGTGCGTCACTAGCCGCCAAACACAGCGGTTGCAGTCTCCTAACAAATTGGCTCGACTTGGCTAGTACATGCACTGCGCAAGTACGTCCACCATCAAGCAACCAGAATCAAATATATCGAACGCTACTGTAAGGTACGTAGCTGTTTTGGATTCATCCTAATGGCTATTTCTAGCAAGTATCAAAGCACGAATACTAGGCCCCCAAAGATGCGATGAACACTGAGTTAGTGCCTATGAAATCCACCTCCACTTTTTAATTTTCCCACTTTCGGTCTTTGTAGGTGAATGTGCCACTAAGAGCTAAACACAACGGTGTATGCAAGGCAAGTCGCCCTGCTAATGTCCTCACAAAATGGTACTAATGCACAAAAAAAAAAAAAGTAGAACGTTATGTAGCCCTAAGAAGGGCTGTTTGGTTCTTGATAATCACTCCTGCCTAACAGTAAGCTAATAACACGCCTAACGCTTTCCCCCTGACCAGAGCAGCTCGCTCTCTCCTAGCGTCAATCCAGACACAGAATGATCCTAGCAAGCGCGTCAGCGGCTAGGTCTCTCCATGGTCACCTGATCTGGCCACCAACCACGTCTATCGACGTGTAAGGGTAAACCACGTCAGCCTGGGTGGGTGCAGAGTCTCCTGGCTTGTGATTGGCTCTGTTTTCTGGCCGCAAAAAGCAAAACGGCGGAAGCTGCCATTTTCCTCAGGCGGGCCAGGCGAGGTATTCTCGTCGAGCAACGAGCGTTCGAGTAGCGCTAATGCCGAACCGATCATCAATCTCGGGACGAGCATGTTCGCTCATCTTAATAATAACCCATCCAAACTGACAGAGAAATCCAGCCATAGATGTCCTTAAATAAAATTATGTGTTATAATGAAAAATGACACAGGACAAAAGTCTTGATCATGCTTGCCGGAAAAAAAACATTATACAAAGGCCTTTTTTGATAATGACAGCTTCAAGATGCCTCTTTCATGGGGAAACTAGTGGCATTCATTGCTCAGATGTTATTTGGGTCCATTCTTTCACAAAAACACTATTCAAATACTAATGGTTTTGTGGGATCCTTCTACTGATTTTGTGTTGGATTCTAGATGATTGGCTGGGCCATTCTAGCAGCTTTCTTTAATCTGGTTTCTTCTTTTTTGGATATATCATCAATTAACACTAGTAATCCAGAACCATTGGAAGGAATGCATGTTTATGACATTACATTACATCTGCAATGTTTTCCAGAGGGTGGACTGTGCTTGGATCGTGAGCCCTTCTACTGATTTTGTGTTGGATTCTAGATGATTGGCTTGTCCATTCTAGCAGCTTTTTTTATTTCTCTCAAACCAGAGATTTTCTTTTGATGTGTTTTTTGGATAATTGACTTGCTGAAATGTCCGCCCTTGTTACATCCTTATCATTCTGATAGAGGGCAGAACATTTTTATTAAGAATGTCTTTGTACTTTTATGTTTTCAATATTCCTTCAAGTGCCTTATGCTAAAAAAAAGGCCCAAATTATAATGTTCTCACATCCAAATTACACTGTTAGTTTTTGCGAATGGTATGTATTATGCCATCCAAAGAGTTATGTTTTGCTCTCTGACCAGACTACATTCTCCCAGTATTTCATAGGCTTTTCTAAATGTTTTTGAGCAAACTTTAAACTTACTTGAACACGCTTTTTTGTTCAGCAAAGTTTTCGATGGTCAGCGCAGACAGGCCATGGAGGTTTGGTGCATTATTTACTGTTTTCTTCTCATAATTCTTTTCTCTCCTTGTTCTTGAAATCCTGCAAGAAAGACTTGGTCAAGGCCGGTTTATGGTGAAATGTCCATTCCATTTCAACAGTTTAGAAATATTTTGTAATCAATTATATCATTTTTTCAGTGATATGATTGCAAAGATTTGAGACAGCTGGTTTTACCCATCATAAGATGTTTCTTGTGTGGCACATTCATAAGGGGATACCTATCATATCATATCAGTTGGACCAATATT
>WNYA01000908.1:0-104000 GCA_019512145.1 Engystomops pustulosus | reverse complement strand
ACTACTACTACTACACAAGACGGTTATACACAGCCAAAGGTCCCCCCCCCCCCCCCCCCCCACAGTACACCACATCTCTCCTCACACTACTATACTACACCATGAAAGGTAACACAGCACAGGTTACAGTACAACACATCCTCCTCCTACACACTCTACACTACACTTCACCTGACAGGTATATACACAGCACAGGTACAGTACACACATCTCCTCCTCACGCTACTACTACTAATACAACAATGACAGTATACGACAGCACGAAGGACAGTACACACAATCTCTCTCACACTACTACTACTCAACCACCTTACAGGGGTATACAAACGCACAGGTACGAGTACCACATCTCTCCTCACACTACTCTACTACAACCATGACAGTAACAACAGACGGGTCCAGTTACAGCACATCTCCTCCGCAACACTACTACTACTGTCACACATGCACCAGCGTATACACAGCAACAGGGTACAGTACAAACCATACTCCTCAACTACTCCACACTACTGCTACACCATGAATGGTATACACAGCACAGGTATCAGCACAATCTCCTCCTCACCTCACTACTACTAATAAACAAACACCATCACAGGTCATACACAGCACATGGCCCTTACAACACACATCTCCTCCTCCATCAACGACTCTACGTACTACTACACCCAGTACGGCACATGTCGTCCTTTCACACCTACATACCATGACAGTACAGCAAGTACATACACACACATCTCCTCCTCACCAACGACTAATACTACAACCATGGACAGGTATACACAGCACAGGTACAGTACACACTCTCCTCACTCACACACTAATACTCAAACACACTGACGGTATATACACACACGTACATCACACACTCCTCCTCCTCGAACTACGACTACTACACCAATGACAGGTATACACACACAGGCAGCACACATACTCCTCCTGCAACATACTACTACACCATGACAGGTATACACAGACACAGGTACAGGTACACACACTCTCCTCCTCGCATAACGACACTACTAACACCGATAAGTGTATACACGACACAGTACAGACACAACATCTCATCCTCACACTACTACTACTCAAACCATGGACAGTATACACAGCACAGGTACAGTCACATATCTCCTCCTCACACTACTATACTATGACACCATGACAGGTATAACAGACAACAGGTATAGTACCCACACATCTCCATTACATCATACTACACCATGACAGGATACACAGCACAGGTACAGTACACACATCTCCTCCTCACACTACTACTACACCATAACCGATACACACACAGCACAGGTACAGTACACACACTCCTATCTCACACTACTACTACTACCATGACAGGTATACACCAGCAAAGTACAGTACACACCATCTCCTCCTCACACTACTACTACTACCACCATGACAGGTATACACAGCCACAGGGACAGTACACACATCTCCTCCTCACACTACTCACTACACCATGACAGATAAGACACACAGGTACAGTACACCATCTGCTCCTCACACTACTATACTACCCATGACAGGTATACACAGCCAGGTACAGTACACACATCTCCCTCCTCCACACTACTACTACTACACAACATGACAGTATAACAGCACAGTACAGTACACACATCTCCTCCTACACACTACTACTACATACCATGACAGTTACACAGCACAGGTAAGTACACAATCTCCTCTCACACTACTACTAACTACACCATGACAGTATCACAGCACAGGTACCTACAACACACATCCTCCTCCTCCACTACTACTATCCCACTACAACCATGACGGATACACAGCACAGTACAGTACCATCTCCTCCTCACACTACTACTATACACCATGACAGGTATCACAGCACATGCAGTACACACATCTCCTCCTCACAGTACTCTACTACTAACAAACCATGACAGGTTACACAGCACAGGTACAGTACACACATCTCCTCCTCACACACTACTACTATACACCATGACGGTATACACAGCACAGACAGGTACAGTACAACATCTCCTCCTACATACTACTACGACAAGACAGGTACTACACAGCACGTATAAGTACAACATCTCCATCCCACAACTACTACTACTACACCAGACAGGTATACACAGACAGTACAGTACACACATATCCTCCTCACACAACTATACTACACCATGACAGGATACACAGCACAGGTACAGTACACACACATCTCCTCTCACACTACTAGACCATAACACGGTATACACAGCACGAGTACATACACACTCTCCTCCTCACTACTCACTACTACACCATGACAGGTATACAGAGCACGGTACGTACACACATCTTCCTCACACTCATCACTACTACTACACACATGACGGTATCACAGCACGGTACAGTACACACATCTCCTCTCACATACTACTCACTACACCATGACAGGTATAACAGCCACAGGTACAGTACCACACACTCCTCCTCCACTACTATACTTACACCATGACAGTTACACAGCACAGGTGACAGTACACAATCTCCTCCCACCTCACTAGTACTACTCACATGACAGTATACACAGCACGGTACAGTACACACATCTCCTCCTCTACACTACTACTACTACACCATGTACAGGGCATACAACAGGCGGACAGTTGTACAGTACCACATCTCCCCTCACACTACAGTACTACACCATGACAGCCCTACACACACAGGTTAAGTCACACAGCTCCTCCTACATCACACTCACCACTGACAGGTATACAGCCAGGTCCAGAACAAATCTCCTCACACACTACTAGCTACATCACATACATGGTATACACAGCACAGGTACAGTACACACACCTCCTCCTCACACTACATACTATAAACCAGACAGATACACCTGCACAGGTACAGTACCACATCTCACTACTCATAGACTACTACTTACACCATGAAGCGGTGAACAGCAACAGGTACGTCAACACATCTGCCTCCTCACACACTACTAACACCTAAGACAGGTATATACAGCACAGTACAGTACACACGATCTCCCTATCACCAGTACTACTACTACACCATGACAGGTATACACAGCACGGTACAGTACACACATCTCCTCCTCACACTACTACTACACACACCATGACAGGTATACACAGCACAGGTACATTACACACATCTCTCCTCACCACTACTCACTACTACAACATGACAGGTACACAGCACAGGTACAGTACACACATCTCCTCCTCACACACTACCTATACTACAACCATGACAGGTATACACAGCACAGTACAGTACACACATCTCCTCCTCACACTACTACTAACTACACCATGACAGGTATACACAGCACAGGTACAGTACACATCTCCTCTCACACTACTACTACTACCATGAAGAGTATACAGCAAGGGTACAGTACACACATCTCCCCTCATACTCTACTACTACACCATGACAGGATACACCAGCACAGGACAGTAACACAATCTCTCCCCTACACTACTACTACTACACCATGACAGGTATTACACAGCACAGGTACAGTACACACATCTCCTCCTCACACTACTACTTACTACACCATGACAGGTATACACAGCCAGGTACAGTACAACATCTTCCTCCTCAACTACTACTACTACACCATGACAGGTAACACAGCACAGGTACATACCACACATTCTCCTCCCCCACTACTACTACTACACCATGACAGGTATACACAGCACAGGTACGTACACATCTCCTCCTCACACTACATACTACTACACCCATGACAGATACACGCACAGGTACAGTACACACATCTCCTCCTCATACTAACTACTACACATGAAAGTATACACAGCACAGGTACAGACACACATCTCCTCCTCACACTACTACTACTATAATGACGTGATACACAGCCACAGGTACCACACACATCTCTCCTCACTACTACTACTACTACACCATGACAGGTATACACAGCACAGGACAGACACACATCCCTCCTCACACTACTACTACTACTACATGACAGTATACACAGCACACAGGTACAGTACACAAATCTCCTCCTCACACTACTAACTACACACATGACAGGTATACACACAGGTACAGTACACACATTCCTCT
This sequence comes from Engystomops pustulosus, assembly GCA_019512145.1. NCBI lineage: Eukaryota > Metazoa > Chordata > Amphibia > Anura > Leptodactylidae > Engystomops > Engystomops pustulosus. The sequence goes on along the minus strand of WNYA01000908.1, from coordinate 99,881 downwards.
CATATACTCTCTACACAGCAGGTATAACACACAGGATACAGTACACACATCTCCTCCTCACACTACTACTACTACTACTACACATGACCAGGTATCACAGCACAGGTACATAACACATCTCCTCTCACACTACTACTACTACTACACCATGACAGGTATACACAGCACAGGTACAGTACACACATCACCTCCACACTACTACTACACATGACAGGTCTACAACAGACAGGTTACAGTAACCAATCTCCCCCCTCACACTACTACTACACCATGACAGGTATACACAGCACAGGTACAGTACACACATCTCCTCCTCACACTACTACTACACCATGACGGTAAACAGCACAAGGTACAGTACACACAACTCCTCCTATACTACTACTACACACAATGACAGGTATACACAGACCGGCCACAGAACACACATCTCCTCCTCACACTGATACTATACTACTACCCATGACGGTATTACAAACGCTCAGGTACAGTACACACATCTCCCTCTCACACTACTACTTACACATGACAGGTATAACAGCCAGGTACAGTACACACATCTCCTCCTCACACTACTATACACACATGACAGTCTAAACAGCACAGGTACAGTAAACACATCTCGCCTCACACTAACTACTACTACACCATGAAGGTATACACAGCACAGGTACAGTACACACAATCTCCTCTATACTACTTATACTACACAATGACGGTATAACAAACTGAGTACAGTACACACAATCTCCTCCTCACCACTACTACTAACTACACCACTGACAGGTATACACAGCACAGGTACGGTAAGTCGTACTAGCTAGGACCAGTGTCTACTGAATGACAGCAACTCTCGTGACCCCTCATGTGAAGTAGGGTACATATAGTAAAATAGTGTGAAAGCAGGTGTCTGGCATCTTGAGTCAACTCCTGGCAGAATATTGAACAGGGTTAGAATCTGACTGTGGTGGAAGGTACATCAGTGGATTAATCAAGGTGTCGTGCAGTTGACTGGCTAGTGATTTTGTAGTTGCTGATTGAGAGAGTACTATTGATCCTCTGGATAGATTCTGATTCTTTTACTCCAGACATTTTGGTCCCAATATCTGGCGACACATCAAATACAACATTGTAGGAAAACCGGAGAGTGCAAACAATATTGATGGGCTCTGCCACATTGCAGGGACACCATTACCCTCCCCCATGTGTGTGTCTTATTTATAGTCCATTCTTATGTGAGAAAAAAGGACCTTTAGGAACCCCTGTTTGAGGGTCTGATTTGGTTTGAACCCTCTACACCACGTGGGCTCTTTCGGGTGGACAGTATCATACAATTCAGTATCAAAGTAGCTTAAAAAGCGACTATGGAGAGGCTGTAAAAGACAGAGGTTCAAGCAACCGAACCACGAGTTATGGATCATTGTTATGAACAAATAGAATTGGACATTTGTTAGAGACCAGCCAGATGTTACACGAGGGGTTGCCCAGTTTCCGTGGGTGACTGTCGAAAAGAATAAAATGGTAATAAATATAAAAGTGGTGGTACAACGGTTATTTTAATTTTTATTTTGGAAAATGCGAAATACGCATAAAACGCATGGGACTTTGGTTGCGTAAAAATAGGAATTTGGGCCCCTCCATTGTTTAACAATCTGTCCTGACTGCAAATTGGCTAAAACCCATTTAAATATGTCTGAACAGTGCAGTTTCTTTGTTGACTCACTATCTAAGGCAATGCTCATTACAGTGAGAAAAATACATGTATAATGTGAAAATCCCATTTATCATGGCCCCACATGCTCGTTGTCGACATCTCCATCAGCGTTTGCATTCTCCGTCGACAAAGTCGAGATTGTAGGGGGTTAGAGCCGAACATGTTCATAGAGCATTGCAGTTTCTCCATCGGATGCCAGTTCTTATGGGACAGGCAGTGGCCCCGGGAGGCCTGTGAATTCAGGCTTGGAGGAAGACAGATGTTGCAAAGGATTTCAGGGGGTGGCTGAATATGAACGGCTTGCCGCAGGAGGCGAGCGTGCGTACTTGCAGCTGGAAGATTAACACGAGGATACAGAGAATTAATCCACAGAATGTGGAAGTGGTTCTTAAGGGCAGTGCCACCTCCAAATATAACAAATTCAGTTGTTTTAAATTAATGTCTCTTGAAAATAATATGACATCTGTGTCTGTAAAACACATCCCCCGTATTCTGATAATCTAAAGGAGAGATGTGGGAAGGTGAGGCTATGTACTAGCGTTTTTTTGGTGGTTATGATATTATGTCAAGTCTTGTGGCTACATTCGGACTGATCGAATAAGGGGGTGATGTAGTGATGACCAACGCTGCACTACAGAGGAGGTTGTGAGTGGGGGGGTGTATTTCATGACCCTGGGGTGGGAGGAAAGGGGCACGGGAAACCATCAATCCTATATACGTGTATTATATGTTGGTGTCTATATTAATATGTGAAAAAATCAGAAAGTCAATGACTCCAGTACTAAGTAAATAAGATAAGGGCCTAGGGCTGTCATTTTTTGCCAATGTTTCCACCCTACTAACTAAAGATTAGAGAAGATACCACTTGATCAAGAAACATGGCCATCTGGGGAACCACATTTCTATACTTTAACCATGTCAGTTCTAAAGTATTCGGCAGCCATGAGGCGGGGTGCAGCAGCATATGAGGCGATTGAGTCTTGGCTCAGCCCTGCCAGCACCACTTGTGACAGGTATATAGAGAGACAGCATCAGTAGTCACAGAGTAGAACCTGACACTTAAAAATAGTGTCTATCACCCTTGATGTCAGCGATGGGTCTGAGGACACTGCATGGAGAACCCACCATAAAACAAGTAGCCTGAGGGGGGCACTTCTATAGCTGCCCCAAGGCAGCAGACGAGGTAGTAGGGTACAACTGGTTACTAGAAGCAAAATCAAAAAAATGTTTTTCGTTCCGTTTTTATGATAATGGGTGAGCATACCCTGGAATGGAGAATTCTCACCATATGTGAACAGGAGTGGTATATATAAATAACCACCGTAGCGGGATGTTCTGTTCTGTGGGTAAATGGCATAATGGGTAACAACGGGATGAGGCGCCGACATAGTAAGTTGTAAAATAAAAATGGTTCATGAAACTATACAAGGTGAGGCCTCCCTTTGAACACTAATCACCACATTTACTACCTACGACATTGCCCCTGTGGTAATTCAGCCTTATGAGCGGCTACCCATTGGTAGGTATCCGGGGCATCATGATGGGTAGATGGCCGTAATGATAACATACCTCGTTAATACTACATTAGTATATTGTGCTATGATGGGGGGCGGGGGGGTGGGGGTGCGGGGATTGTTTTTTTGCTATATATAGAAGGAGCATGGACGGCTGATGCCAGCGTTCACACCTATCTGGGTCACTGGTGCAATGACTTGGTTACCCGGTAAAAGAACTGCAGTCATTCGTTCTTGGATAAAGATTCGCTTGATTGAAGGGGTGGATCAGTGCTGATGGCCGGAAGGGGGTCCTCGTCCTTAACCCTTCACGCCAGGGACAAAGAGCTTGGTTGGTAATAATGAGTTAAAGCTTTATCTTCAGTCTCTCTCCCTAACCCTCCCGGTGGAGGAGAGAAGGGCCCTTGAAGGACATAATGCGGCTGAATTCGGTAAAGAGGTCGTACTGTATCCCGGCTGACAGGCCTAATTTACAGCGCTGAAGAACGATGCCCTCTGCCCCTCCGTACAGACAATCTACACAGATGTCCATGGATGGCTTTGCCGTAAGAAAGAGGATACATGGGCGCTATTGTACAAGTTTTTATTAGTCACTGGCCTCCGTGAGAGCAGGTTCTTCAAGCCAATAGCCATCATGGACATAAAGACCAAATGCGCCCAGAATGGGAATCAGCCTCTGGTGACCCCTTTTGTTCCTTTTCCTGACCTATGCCATAACTTTTATATTGAAATATATTTCAGCTTATTAAGTAAAGCACACATTTTTGAGAATACTCTGCAACGATATATAATAGACACCAATAGACCCATAGTTATAATACCTGTGAGAAAGTTTCCTACACCCTTTTGATATTAAATTACTTGTTATACCTCGTTAGGTTCTCAGTATCAGATTAGTTAGGGGGCACATCTACTGCGAAGCATGACAGTCTCAAGCAACTCAGTAGTGGAGTGCTGAGGTACTGCCAGCACCGATCTAATTAATGTCAAGCGGCTTTCTGGTGATTGCATCAAATCCGGTCAATAACGTTCCACTTACCTCTTTTAATGATTTTCTGCAGCAGCGTCATGACTTCGAGAGCAAAAAAGCTATAGGGGGGTTGGTTGCAAAAATATAAGCTGCATAAGGGAGCCAAAGTGTCCTGTGCCAGGAAAGAAGACACTAGTATCACTATTTGTATATGCGTAGGTACAGATTTGAGGATCAGTAGTATACTTTATACCGTAGAACAATACTAACCCAGCTTGACTGCAGAATCTATGGTTAATAAGGATTTCTAAACTGCTGTGGTGTCTACAGCGTTTTGATATCATGAGTTGTCAAAGCTGATGCTCAGAACATCATAATATTGCCCCATCCTGCTTATGGGTATCTGATCCCTGAGGATATTTATCATCGGATATTGCCAAGAGAGTGTACTAAGAGGTTTCTGCAGAGCTGGTGTGAGTCATCGTTGCAAGGTAGTTGGGTGACTACACCTCCCGAACTCATACTGAATCATCACTATCAAACCTGCCGTATTCCTGAAAAAAATATAATCTAGATTGTGGCATTGGGTGACATAATCACGCTTAGTAATGCTTTGTGCCAGAAGCCATTAAAGATGACATCACAGGGTCAAGATACGAAAGTGACCATGAGGCATGACATAAATGATGGAGGCTGACTGTGCTGCTCTTTTCTCTTCTTCTTTCCCTCCAGCAGATAATAAGCCACCATGGTAGACGCAGGCAGCAATGGGCCGGCAGGTGGGCATTTACTCAACGGCCACAAACGGAGTCAGCCGACGCCAGTAAAACCAACTTAATCGTTAATTATTTCTCAGAACATGACACAAGTAAGAGTTCAAGAGTCTTTTCGGATTTAGAGATTGGGGATATTGAATCTGTAACTGGTCCAGAGACAAAAATCACAGGTATGTTTGTGACCATCTAAAGATAAGTAGTTGGCACCACTTTGGCAGCTATTTTTTTTTTATCAGTAATCATTTTCGGCATTAGAATTGAGAGTCTTGTAACCCTGAGGCAGATCTCAAGAGAAAGAATGCCTCCACACTTTTGTAAATCATAGTGCAGATTCTGACTACAGTCTGCCCAACTGTCTATATTAGTAAGTATAGCATTCTGCCACCACCACTTATTAGATATCAGTAGTGTAAAATAAACTGTTACACATTATTGATGGTATTGGTGGTAATATTTGAACCATATCGGCAGTTTTTGGACACAATGATGTTAGAACTGTTCTACCTCAAAATTGTAATGGATTAAGGATGTCACAGATGGATTCCTGTTTTATAGAAGTCTCCCTTGTTGGTCTCATTAATGGTCTTTCATCACGGTTAGCAAAAGTTGCTAAACAGGTGTAGGAGTCAAGGGTAAAAATCAGTTAAAAAAACCAACAGTGGCCTAATAAGTGTGAAACGGTTTGGAGTCTACTCAAATAATGGGTCCCTATCAAATCTAGATTGCTTAAAATTGCTGCGCCCAGCTTTAAAGGGCAACTCCAGTATACAGTGATTCAGTGCATTCCATGTACAATATTGTGCTGCTCTAGTTGCAGTTATGGTTTTCTCACTATTTCGGGCAAACACTGGCTGTTACACGGTCAGGTTATGTCACAGGATTATCGTCCGCATAATATGTTATTACCTATCATATAGGTCAGAAGAGTTGCACAGTCACATGACAGATAGCTACCCACCCAAGAACAGTTACTTTAGGCTGGTTCAACTTGCGTTTTGTCCGGCGTTCATCTACGTTTGAAACGAGTACAACAGCTGAGGTGATTTGCTAATTACATAACTTTGACATTTGTAACGCACTGCTTAAAACGCAGGCCAAAATGCAAGTGTGCAACGCGGACCTTAAAAAGGAATAATGGACCGCCCTCACTTTTACTCGAGTCAAACAGAGTCTAGTGGGCCCACCATACCTCTAGCAGTCAGTTTTTGTTGTACATCCACAATTCATCTTACAAACTTAAAATACTTAATTTTGAATTATCACACGACGCCATTTGGACCTAATTATCAAAACGGGGGTCTTGTTGGTTTAGTAACCAATCATATTGAAGCTTTCATGTTTACACAACATTGCAGAATCAATAGGCTGATTTTTGTGATGGTTGTCTAAGTGACCATACATGGCATTGCTTTCCTGTCAAGATAATATTAAAAAGTAAATTGTGGTTTACACCTGATTATGAATATATGAGGCAATATTTGGCAAATAGAAAGCGGACCCGCTAAGAACCTACTCTCGACCAACGAATGAACCACTTACCTGGACCTAATTCTAATAGCTTATAGCCATTACAAAACATTGTGGACATAAGTTTTCTTCTGATTGTTTACTAACACCTCCTGAAGCCTGTGATAGCATCTCCTAGCTCCTGGTTGAAATCAATCTGCCTTGTTGAAGTTAAGAAAATTTTTGGCCGCCACTTTTAGTTTCTGGTTGTATCACTTATTAGTAACCGGAAGCGGCCATTTTATATGTTTATATGGTTCTATATTTAGCACAATGTCGGCCATATAATTTAGTAACATGAATCTCTAGAGAAAGAGACACATGTGGCTTTGTATTTAATGAATGAACTTATTAGGTTCCCAAATAAATTACAGATGGGACAACAAAGGATTGACAGATGTGGAGACAGCGCAGTTTTAGCCCAGGTTGATGGTTGATACTTCTATCAGTAGCCTCAATCAAACAAGTCGTTGTCCCCTTGGGCGGTAAATGTTAATTGTCATCATTTTAGTGGGATTAGTCTTTACAGACTTCTCTCCCCATTTATATTCCACACTCTTCTATAGGAATTCACTCAAATTCTTTGCCTTTGGGCATATGCGTAAGGGCACCGGTGGTGTCATGTGGACCCCAGACTTTGACCGTGAAGTATGACACCACACACCAAATCCTTTTTGTAGTGAGGTCGACTGAGCGCTATCAAGATTCTGTCCTCGTAGAGAACATAAACACGATCTAATCACCCACAGGTCAGAGCTTGGGATACGGATTTGTAAATTACGTGGATCTAATGATTGCAGATAAGCCATAAACCACCCTCAACGGATGAGCTAGCTACAGACAAAGACTATCAAGGTGAGACGCGTGGTATCACGGATTTTTGTAAGATTAATACACTTGTATACTATTTTAAGGGTTGGATAAGATATGACATAACTGGTTTTCGATACATTGCACCGCCATTATGACAGGAATAGATGACATACAGATAGTATCCAAATGACAGGTGAGATACAGTAATTAACAGATTTAACATGTTAAATTTAATGTATTGATTACATGTATTTACTTGATTAGCTGGGAGCCCCAAACATGAATTAACGACATATCACACATGAAAGGCCTTAGATACACCATATTGGCATTTCAGAGCCCCACGAAAAAAATTTTTTATTAACAACAGGTCAGGAGAACTGGATCTAAATTGTTTAGGGCCCCCTTTGTTCTCAGGGGCCATGCGTATATAAAGCTTCTGAAAATTAGACCCTACAGCATTAGGATTGGGCATGACAGGCCTTGATATACTGAGGTACTCGGGGGATTGAAGATACAAATCCCCTACAATTATGACTTATCCACTCAATGGCCCTTAGATTTCCACCTTACAGTGTCTATTGCCGAACACTTTTTCCATATTTCCTTGCTCTGCTTTACTTGAACGTACACTCCTTGTACGATACGCACGAGTCACAATGGGAAAAATGGTTGCATCCCACCCTATAACTAAAGAAATGAGCGGTCCCTAGTCATCCTCAGGGCCATCCACACCCCCCACCCTTGCAGCAGAAGGCTACCACCCTCGCACACGATGCATACCACCTATTTACTTTCTCAGTTCTATCTCCCGAACCCGGTCATCGTTTTCCTTATATGTGCGCAACAGAGCATCAGCCAACGGTCATGGGGGAAGTCTGAGGAATAATTCTTTATTTGTCCTTACTACCTTTGTCATTCAATATCTGCCGCATTTCTAGCGCGGACACGCTCCGATGTGCTGCAAAAGGCGGGCATGGCGGGAGTGGGGGGGAGGAGGCCGAGCAAAGGCACCTCAGCCACATATGTCCCTCTCTGGTAATTACGGGAGTATTGCCCCTGGAGATTAGGAGACCACTGGGGGGGCCGCCGCAACAGAGATTGGCCAAGAAGCCAGCTGACTGTGTCTAACAACACCCAAATCAGCTCCTCACAGGAAAAGAGGGGAAAAGTTAAGGATAAGTCTGGTGTAGCCGACCAAAGTGCATATTAATCATGGATAATAATAAAGGTCAGGCCAAAAGAGGGGGCTTTGTGACCGAAAAACAGCTGAACACTGTTAATGGCTGTCATCTCACTAACTCCGCACATTACCTAATGAAAGTGACACGTTGCACGCACCCCTTTTGGGATGTTAATAAGACAATGCATTGCAGCTCAGCAATAATATGCGATCACCACTGTACACCGAAATTTAAATCCACAACGATAGGTGACTGGAACGTAAACTTTATGAGAATAAAAAAGGGGTGTGTACTCTAGTCCTGTAGGGAGTTTATTTCTGAGAGATTCAGCAGAGAGTCGCTTGCTACATAGAGAGTCTCTCGATCCACACAACGTCCAAGCAACAGGAATTACATTTAATTCAATGACAAAACCTGCACAATAGCTTATTTATCAGTTGTGTTCTATAAAATGTTTAAAGCCTGATAATCTACACGTATATACCCCGGAGGCATCCACTATTCTGCTGGTGGAGTCGCTTGTAATACATGACGTTACTTATCCTGTCCACTGATCTGCGTTACATCCCCCGTATTATACTTCCAGAGCTGCACTCCATTCTGAGATGGTGCGTCACTGTGTACATACATGACGTTACTTATCCTGTATGATCCATGACGGTACATCCTGTATTATACTCCCAGACGTCCCTCACTATTCTGATGCCTGGTGCAGTCACTGTGGTACATACATGACATCCTTATCATGCACTGATCCTGAGTTACATCCTGTATTATACCCAGAGCTGTCACTCACTATTTCTGCTGCTGGCTGCAGTCACTGTGTACCACATACATGACATACTTTCTCTGTACTTTGATCCTTGAGTACATCCTGGATATACTCCAGAGGCTGCACTCAAATTCTGCGCTGGTGCAAGTCACTGTTGGAACATACATGACCTTACTTATCCTTGTATGATCCTGAGTTAATCCTGTATATACCTCCGAGTGACACTACTATTCTGCTGTGGTGTGCACTGTACATACATGACATACTTATCCTGTACTGATCCGGAGTTACACCTGTATTATACTCAGAAGCTGCACTCACTATTTGATGCTGGTTGCAGTCACTGTCGTACATACACTGACATTACTTATCCTGTACGAGCCGAGTTACACCTGTATTATAACTCCAGACGCCCTGGGGGGGGGCACTTCCCATTCACTATTTGGTGGTGGCCGCAGTCACTGTGTGCAAACGGACATTAATTATCCTGTACCCTGATCCTGAGTTACATCTGTACATTCTGAGCTGCACTCAATACTCTGCTGGAGGTGTCACTGTGAAGATACAACTCACTCCAGCCAGAGCTGCACTACTATTCTAATTCTCTGGTTGAGAGTGGCATGTTGAATAATTGTGTGAGCCGTGTGCAGTTTTCATGGAAGAGACAATTGCATCCCAGATCAGTCGCACTTAATGAGAGTGAATGCTGCAGAGGCTCAGGGAGCATCCATGAGCAGCCCACCCCAGTATTTCTGTCGGTAACAGAATGTCTAGAGGCACAGAAAACAATGGCCCTCTCAAGGGAAAGGAAATTCAGCAATTAACAATTTCACTGCTCCCACACGCATTATAAGGAAGGTTTGTACCATATGGCACGTATCTCAGAGGCGTATACAACGTATACCCAACGCTGATGTTCATACAATGCTCTTACACCACACGTTAGTTATGGGTAGTTCTCCTCCGGGACACCTCATAGAAAAATATTGGTCACCATCCCACACCAGCGTGACACAAGATGGACCTATTACTCGGCAGGCCTTAGCTGGATGGTGCTTTTGCCAGGAATCTGCTTTTGTGGCACCCAATCCATTATATACAGGATATAAATCTAGCCAATTTTGAGTCTTAGGTCAAGCAATATAACTGATTGCAACACCAATTAGGACCTACTGAGTGGCAACGAGAACCGTCTGATTCTCCCCTCAGGAGCACCCCTAAAGGCTGGCAAGCTGTCACCCCGCAGGGTGTTGATGTCCCGGCAATGGTTCTGTGTCTTATATTCCCTCTATATAATGTCATGGTTGTATTCCATAGTGGTATCCTATTGCCCGTCCAAGTTCAGCTCTCCATAAGAGATGCCACCTATACGTCAGCAGTCTCCGACAACCATAACCCAGAAAGAAAAAGAAATGGAACAGCTCTTCTCCAGTATGGTGAATTATCAACTCACGCATCCTAGTGGACCAGGTCACAGGATGTACTCATAGATGGTCCCAAGGAGCCTATGTGGGTTGGTCTGTCCACCAGTACGTTGCAGTAACCGAGTATTTCTGTGGAAAATATTTGGGCAGGGGCAGGCAAATATGATGTTTCCATAAGTAAGCTATTAATTGGAAAGTTACATATATTGTAACATTGATTTCTACTTCTTGCAGGGGTCTCACGGGGCGTGGCATTTCATCCGAGGTGATAGAGGCTAGAGGCGGTGAAGAGGCCATCAAGGGATTGAATGGCCAACACAAACCACTTGGAGCCAGTGTGACAATCACATTGAAATTGTGCAAACAACCCTAGTCAGAAAACAGGCAAAGCTCTGCTTACCAAACCTTTACCAGACCACAGCCCGGAGGGTACAAAGGACCGCGGCACAAGCAGAACAGAGAGGAAAGGCCGGGGAGATGGAGCCGCAGGGAAAGCCAGAAGAGCAAACGGGGGAGAGGCGGGCGGAAACGGGACCAAAACGGATACCAACAGCAAAATATAGCATACACCAAGGATCCTGTCAATAAACAATGATTGTCCACACTCCCTTAACTACAACTTTAAGGCTCTTGAGACTCTACATACATGCATAACAAACTATAGAGAGCACAACGTAAGAATTGAGGAACGGTGGTGGTAGACTTCAGCTCAGTTTCCCAGAGTAGTTTGTCCAACTCCGCCTTTTTTCCAGTTGACGGGCGTATACGGGTTTATTTGTTACATTTTCTCGCGTTCTCAAGACTCTTTCTTGTTTTTTTTTTATGGGACGGTCTTATATGTATAGGCCAAAGACTACCAAATCGTGGTCTTCAACATGTGCAGTGATAAATTAAGTCAAACTTTCCCCTCATATGATGATGTAAAATAAGAATGTAAACTTTTTCTTGTGGTCGCTAATTGACCAAATCGTTAAGATCTCAATAGGCATTGCCATTGGTCTTCCATCTTCCAAGAGCAGTTGTTAACAGGTATTCACCTTATGACAAGAGATTGGTAATATAAGGGTGTAAGTCAATGTCTTCCTCCATGTTACATATACGTCACCACCTCCAATGGTTCCTAGGCTACTAGTAGGTGAAAGTTGTCAGGTGGGACTGACACCTATTTCAACAAACCGCCCTTAACACTGATTACATCACATCTTTCTACTATCTTTGAACACACATGTTCGCTATCGATTCAAGTCATAAAATATCAGATACTTCCTTAAGATCGACCCTCTCAGTAGAGATTTAACAAAAGTAGTAAATAATGACCAAAATTAACTTAAGGATATAATTGCCTTCGATTGCTCCATGAGTTCTAGCTATACCTGAGCTACAATATGGCTTCCTCCATGAGTTCTAGCTATACCTGAGCTACAATATGGCTGCCTACATGAGTTCTAGCTATACCTGAGCTACAATATGGCCGCCTCCTTTGTGATAATTGTATTAGGAGTATCATGGGAAGTGTATAAATTTTTGATAGATTACGTTTGTATTATTTTTACCATAGGCGAGGTAGCCGCAGGTTATGGCGACATTCATTTTCACCTGAAACGGGTCGCCCCTAGAATGGGAACATGGAGATAAAGCATTCGTTATGAAGTCAATGTGGAATGACACAGGTCTGCTTTTCAAAAATTGTACAAAATATTTAAAATGTGAAGTGTGAACGTGATATACAATTGTTTTATCATCATTTTCATGAAGGAGGATAGGGGGTCGACACAAATCATAGAAACAGAAAAGAATCACAAGAGTCACACGCCGGCTGCCGCTGTATGAAGACGACTAACAGGCTGAGCCCCCTCTATACATGGTGGGTGTTTGCTGCATATTGCAGCAACACCCATTGATAACACCCATAATTGGTGTTACTATTAAAAAAAGGCAGCGTGTGGGCACCGCCAAAGGGGCGGCGCGGTGGCTGAGTGGGTAGCACTTCTGCCTTGCAGCGTTGGGGTCCTGGGTTCGAATCCCACCCAGGTCAACATCTGTTTGTATGTTCTCTCCGTGTTTGCGTGGGTTTCCTCTGGGTACTCCGGTTTCCTCCCACACTCCAAAAACATACTGTTAGGTTGTTTAGCTTGTGAGCCCCATGGGGACAGGGACTGATTTGACATACTTTGTGCAGCGCTGCGTAATCTGTATGCGCTATATAAAGAATTATTGTTATTATTATTAGTCGTCTCCTTTTAACCCATTTATTACAATGTGCAATTTGCACATTGCAATAAATTATGTGAAGAATCCCTGTATACTGCCATACTGTAGACTGTAGTTTGTAAGTATATGGTAGTATCAATCAGACAACCTAGGGTTAAAGTACCCTAGTGGGTCTGAAAAATAGTAAAAAAAAAAATAAATGAGTTTAAAAAAACCTAGCTGGAAACCTATTTGTCTATTTCCCAGAATCCCTTAGTGGAGCGTCAGTCTCTGTAAAGAGAACTCTTACTTGCCAACCCTTAAAAATACCCTAAAAATTTAAATCACTGCCACTTCCCTAGAAATGTTATAAATAAACCGTATAAAATCATAAACCTGTTAAGTATCGCTTCATCCCAAAATCCGATCAAAATATATTAACAGTTATTCCCAGCGTTTAACCCTAGGAAAATAGCGCCACATTTTCGCCATTTTGCTTAATTTTTTTTATAGAATAGTGATGAAACTGTCCAATCTTTTTACTCCTGAAAATTTCAGTCCATTCCTTTTGCCATAATGTTTGGCCAAAGGTTGAGCTTCTATTACCATTGTTTGGGTGCTCTCCTTACCTTACAGTGGGGAAAGTAAGTATCAGATACATAGTCCTATTTTGGTCTCATCTGACCACATGTTCTTTTCTTAATGGAAATCTACCGCCAGGATGAAGGATTGTAAACCAAGCACACTTGCATAACTGTGTGTGCCCCCTCTGGCAGGATACACTCTTCTTATTTTTAAGAATAAAAGGCTTCAAAAATTATGCAAATAAGCCCCTTAGGCTCATTTGCATAAATTGTAAAGCCTTTTTTTTTTTTGTAAAATCCAGTATATAAGAAGCTTAAAGAAGAGAAGATCTTGTCAGAGGGGGCACACACCACTATGTCCTTGTGCTTGGTTTACATTCCTTCATCCTGGCGGTAGCCTCCAGTCAGTCTGTGGTGGACTGGAAGTGCTGGCATGAGCAGGAGGACTTGTGTAGTGTATTATTAATGGTAATCTTTGAGACTGCTGTCGTTTGCTGAAGCCTCCCCCCCCCCCCCAAGTTTTTTAATCTTTACATATCTAAAAACATAACATTTTTACATTTTTATGGTGCATAATGATATAATTGAACATCCAAGGTTTATTCTTTTTCTTCCACTTCTATTCTTGGCATCTTTGGAATTACAACATTTTGTCTGGACTCATCTCAATTTCCTCTTTTGAGTTTAGTAACATTGGTCCCTTTTAGCTCTTGGCTGTAAATTCTTCCTCTGTAGATTTGCCTACTTTCTAACTGAGCTGACAGAGATACAATTAGTTCCCTTATAATGAGACTTCCTGTTTATAGGTTTGGGGTACCACAATGGGTACCTCATTCACCCCAACTCTACATGTCCTTTAAGTTTTGGGTACTGCCATGGGGCCCTCGTTCAGTCATTTTTATATTGAATGATGACAGCACTTTCAATCTTCTCAGAGGTGAAGCTATAAATGGGCCTGGTCCTATGGTATAGATTCCTCCATACAAAAATGTTACAATTACTATCATTATTATAATGGCACTTTCTGTTTACAAGTATGGGGTACCATCATGGGGACCTCATGCACCCTAAATTATAAGTATGGGGTACCATCATGGGGACCTCATGCACCCTAAATTATAAGTATGGGGTACCATCATGGGGACCTCATTCACCCCAACTCACAAAATTTCCTTTAAGTTTGGGTACCGCCATGGGGCCTTCATTCACTCTAGTTATGCTAACTCTAAGTTTTGGGCACTGCTCTGAGGACCTGGTAACACATTTTTATATTGAATAATAACAGCATTTTTAATCTTCTCAGAGGAAGAGCTTTGAGTGGATCTGGTCCTATGGTATAGATTCCTCAGTAAAAAACCTGAATGTGTAATTTTTGAATAAATTGTAGGTTCACTTCTTGTGTATTTTCTTCATTCAACTTATTAACCACTTTATGTAGGGACCAATTATGGAATAGTAACCATCACAAAGCTACAGATTGTCTCTTTCCTAACTAAATAAATTGTTGACGTTTTTCAGGTTCATCAAAAATATGCAAGTGTTAATGACCCATAGTAGCCAAAATGTTACACAATACAAAAGGGGAAAAAGATGCCAAGAACAGAAGTGGAAGAGATATAATACAAGTTTGAGAATACCAGAAACAGGGAAATTACCAACAACCAACTTATTTAAAAAGCGCAGACTCTGGCCTTACTGTGCATATAGGGAATCAACTACAACCATTTTATTACTGTATAAATGTATCTACTCAATCTGCTAAGCAGTTACATTTATACAGAGTCAGCCATCTGAGAGCAACCACAGAATATTGTTGAAAAACCACCATGAGACACAACCATGCCAAGTATGTGCCACTATAGCAGCAGCAGTCAGAATGCCCCCCACAGCAGCGAGAGTGTCCCCACACATTGTCCAATACACAGCAGCCAAAGAGCCCTCACACAGTGCCCCCCACAACAGCCAGAGTGTCTCCACAGAAGCCAGAGTGTCTCCACCCAGAGGTCCCCCCACCCCAACCAGGCAAGTGTATCCACAGACGTGCCCCCCACAACGCCAGCGTGTCTACACAGCATGCCCCTACAACAGCCCAGAGTGGCTCCATAAAAGAAGTGCCCTCCCAACCAGCCAGATGGGTCTCCACAGAGTGTCTCACAACAGCACAGGGGTCTCAAAGAGATGGTCCCAACGGCACAGAGTGCTCCCCACAGACAGTCAGGTCCCACATTCCCAACAGCCAGAGTGTCTCCACCAAGTGCCCCCCACAGCCAGAGTGTCCCCACAGAGCGCACCCCAAGCCGAGGTCCCAGCGCCCCAGCAGTGCTCCACGAAGGCGCCCCCACCAACAGTCGCTGTGTCTCCACTAGAGCGCGCCCCACAAGCAGCAGAGTAGTCCACGAGTTCTCACAACACAGACAGCCAAGCGGTCTCCACAGATGCCCCCAATCCCAGAGGTTTAGAGTGCCCCCGCACAATAGCCCCAGAGGGTCTCACAGAGTGCCCCCCACAAAGAGAGGATGCTCAAAACGCACAAGAGTGCTCAGCAAGGCCCCACAACACCAGAGTGGTCTCCACAGAGTTGCCCCCCACAGTCCAGCCAGAGTGTCTCACACGGGCCCCCCCGTAGCGCACGGCTCCACGATTCCACCACACAGCAAGTGCCACAAAGCCCCCACAGACGAATTGTCCAAAGAAAAATAGAGTGGCCCACGGTCCAAGTGTCGCCACAGAGTGCACCCCCACGACAGCCAGAAGGTGTCACAGGTCCAATCAAGCCAGCAGTGTCCCACCGCAGCAGTTCACTAGGTTGCCCCCCAACAGCAGGGTGACAACTCCGACGGCCAGAGTGTTCCAAGCCTCGCACAGAGTGCCAAGTTCTCCCGGAGCCCAACAGCACAAGAGTCTCCACAGAAGTGGCCACACCACAACATCCAGGTCACGCGTGCAAACAACGGGCGTCTCCACCGAGCAAAACCGGGTCGCGCTCCCCACAGCAGCCAGAGTACACTCTCACAATGCCCCCCCCATGGCCAGCCAAGTGCCCACCTACAGAGATCCCGTCCGAAGCAGCCAGTGTGCATCTGCAATCAATGCGCCTCTCTTTTCCCAACAACCGATTTAACACGGTATACATTGATGGGACCTGGTTCTACGAACAAGCCCCAGAGCATGTTACCCCTCCCGGCTATATTTTACACCCTGAAGAAAAGCTCTCCAAGGAGGAGATTTGGGCATGTGAATTTCATGTTATTGGTTCAGAGGAAATTATGCAATACTATTCCCGGATGGCAAACATAATGCGTCCCTTATCATCAGCAGACTCTCGGTAGGCAATCTGACATGATGTGGGATTTACACCAAACTGGTTCTAATCCCTGGGACACTTATTTGCATATTGTCCCAAAATCCCCCATGGAGATCCAATGGCTAGAAGTCTCCACACGCCTACAGCAGGCTTTAATTGGCAAAGTCTCCTTAATGAGATCTCTTACTTCCCCGATGTTGGTTTCAGATAACTCAAGGCAGTCAAAGTAGTTCTAATGACATGAGGAGCTACGAATCGGGAGAGAATATGGAAGACACTTGAGGGAAGAGAAGAAATAACAACTTCACTTTACCGGTGATTTTGGATTCTAATGGAAACTCCTTTAAGTGGCCATCTTTGTGAGACCAGTCGCAATGTGACATGTGTTTACCACCAGATAACACATCCTGGAAACATGACCCGACGTGGAATATAATTACTATGGAGGTCGAGACAGGGCAAGGATGAGGAAACTTCCCAGCTGCAATTAGGTTAGTTCACTTGCGTGACACCTATGGGGTGAGTGGAGGATCAAAATAACTATCATGATGCTCCTCAGTCATATTGGTCCGCGTTCAAGCCAGATCCACTGATAAGCGATTCACAGTATAAATCGACATACCATGTTCTCGGCTTCACACTCGTGTATCATGCGTTTTCTCCATCACATCGCAAAAGCAACTCAAAATTCTGCCAAAATGGCACTATAAAACAGCAGTTATCTAAAGGGAGAGTCCATGAGTGGTTGTTGATGGCGTGGCTAATATTGAATGAAAGGAGGTGAATCCGTAGTTACACGACTGGCCACTACACACAGTGAATGGAGCTGTCAATGTGTTTGTGTCATGCTGAACCACTGAATGGTGTAGCGGGTGTGCGCCTATTCAGAGTATCTAAACTTCCCCTCTATTCTCTTATCTGTAAACAAGACGCCTGATTATCAATGTGGTTTAAATATAACTACCAGAATCCGACTACAGCTCTGGATGTGTGATGGAGAGTGAACCTACATGAGCGCGTACACTAGGTTATCACACTAATGCAGGAGGAGCTTAAAGCAATCAGTAAAGATGCAAGCTGTCTATGAGCTGGCACTCAGCTAACATGCAAAGAGGAAAACATCTGCATTACAGGGCAGATCCAGATAAACGGACATGGCCTGTACTGGCGCAGACGGGGTCATTTGGTAGATCTGGGAGCCTGTGACCACATCAGGCCAGATATACCCACTTCACAGAAACAAAGGGTGTTGTATATTTTCAGACATAAGGGGGCTTTGTGTGTCTCTATGGAGACAGCCTGATGCTTTAGGAGAGGGAGGGCTGCACATGGAACAGCAGACTGTGATATGTGATAGGACAGGGCCCAACCATGGACCGCCGAGGTCGGTTATACCCTGCGCTCCACCACTTACTGCTCTACATCATTGCTAACTTATTTGCTACTTATCGGCTCCTTGCGCTAATATTAAAAGCTGGAACCATTCTCATCTGCCTCCTCCTCTATAAATTGCTGCTGTCAGATTAGGACCTCATCAATCTGCTCGCCCTCCTGCTCTAAACCAGGCTGCCATGCAAATAGGAACAATATGTACAATTGCTCAGCTTCTCTGCTTATAACATGTGCCTGCAGATAGGACACTATATCACTCCATCTCCTGCTCTTCAGGCCTGTGCATGGACCTAGTACAATCAAGCTCGCCTATAACATGCTGCCTGCAGATAGGACCCTACTGTACAATCTGTCCAGGTCCTCTTCGCTCCTATCATATAACATGCTGCCTGCCAGATCGGACACTATATACAATTCTCCTGACCCACTGCAGCGCTCCAGTACTTACTTACTCTAGCTCTGCACTCTATAAACAGCTGCCTCCAGATAGTGACACTCATATCACAATCTGCTCAGTCCTCACTACTCTATACACTGCTGCCCCAGATAGGACACTATGGGGCAGGATTTACTTCACCCTGTCCCATTCGAGATCCAGCGGGCGCGTTCTGTGCGGAGGATGGGGTTTCCAGCTGATGACTGCGCGTTCCGGTACGTCCACCGATGGCGCTGCTGTGCTTGAAGTTTCATCGGAATGAACTGACTGCACCAAGCCGGTCGGGTGCCGTACACGTGTTGTCCAGCGACATCTTTTTTTTTTTTTTAAATGCTCGTTTTTTTCGCGAATCAGCAGGTTTTTTTGTAAGGGCCAGCCCACGAGGTCACGTCGCGTGCTGACTCGGCGCACAATGGACCACGATCGAAGCTACGCTGTGCCGCCCAAAACCTCGGCAATTCGTGAAAAATCGGTGCAAACGGAAAATTCGGTAAATCGCCGTTAAAAACGCATTCGGGCCCTTAGTAAAATGATCCCTCTATGTCAATCTGCACAGCTCCTCCTGCTCTCTATAACATGGCTGCCTGCAGATAGGACACCAATGTGACAATCGATTCTCCCGCTCCCCCGTACTCTAACACTCGGGCCTAGCGAGATAGAACCTCATGTAAACACATCTGCTCACATTCTCCTCCGTCTCGAAGACTGCTGCCTGCAGATAGGTACACTATATACAAATTCTCCAGCTCCCCCCTCCTCTACAACATGCTCGCCACCTGCAGCATGGACGCCTATGCACCAAATGTCGACAGCGTCCTGCCTCCTAAATAGTGCTGCCTGCAGATAGGACACTACGGCAACAATTCTGGCCCCCTACGATCTGAGCAACCGCTCATAGCCACTGTCAGATAGGACCCTTTACAATCTGCACCGTCCTCCTGTCTCTATAACATGGTCTGCATCTGTCAAGTAAACTGGGGACAACATGTGACGGTTGCCTTTCACTTCCAGGCGCAGGTTACACACGTGCTATATACTTTCCATACCTTTTATCCTCTATTATACTTCCCCACATTTCTACGAGCACGTTCTTGCTTGTATATCTCGCTGCCCCTCCTATACTTATCTATGGAATGCTTTGTATCAGTATCTGCCGTCTGACGCTGATTTGACGCACTCGATTAAGCAAATATCCTGCAATGATGTTTGCACTATGACTGCTGATAAGTATTCATGAGGCTTGTGTCAGATTACTAATGAGCATGTTGTCAGCACCATAGTGGTCCGCGTCACGCTTGGGCTCTATATACTCCACTCACATACATAGAATATACAGATTCAGACCAAGAATCACGATCATGTTGTATTAACATATATAGATAAAAGAACAATCCATAACAAGATAATACGAAAGAGTTACTCATATAACCTACATCATATAACGCCTTCAGTTACCAGATGGGGTCCGCATTCACCGCTTCATCTACCCAAACATATTCAGGCGAAAGATCCGCACGCATCCCTGCCTAACCGACCAGAGACCACCGCTCACAAGCAGACAGCATCAAGTTTCCTTTAACAGGACAGCACATAATACAAACCGGATCGGCTAAGATGGTCAGGGTAAAAGGTAGACCGGTTACTGATAAAAGATTACAGGGGTCAATAAGGGATCAGGAGCCGGGCTACTGATAATGTTACAGTGTGCTAGTAGGTAGACCGGGTCCGGATAAATTACAGGGACAAAGGATCAGGAGCGGTTACGTACTAGATGTTACAGGGTAAGACTCAGGAGAAGTCTTCGGGTTTCACTGGTAAATAATATGACAGGGTAATAAAGGACTATATGGAGCCGGGTGTCACTTAATCAAGCTAAGGCTTAAGGGTCAACAGATGAACCCTCAGAGCCGTGTGGTTACTGGCGTACATAAGATGTTCAGGGTGTAATCAGAGAGTCGGAGCCCCGGGCTTACTGACTAAGATGTTACGGGAGGGGAAGAGGGAATCAGAGAACGTACCGTAACGGGAAGTCCGGCTCCGAGCTGGGTCTGTAAAAGTTAGCAGGGGTTAATAAGAGGATCCGAGCCGCGTCCCGTTACCTTCGTACCGCCATCCGACGTCCGTTCCGGTCATGTAGGATACTAGAGGCATCGGGTTACTTTCTCTAATGTTAAAGCTTATAGGTCTCACCTCTGACTCTGTACTTCCCCTTACCTAAGATGTTTACAGGGTAGATAGAGGATCAGGAGTCCGGGTTTACGGTTTAATAGATGTTAACAGTGGCAAGTCCGGAGGTTGTAATAAGTAAGGTGTAATAAGGCGATTAGGAGCGGGTGTGAACTGTAATTGTTTAAGAGTAGTTACATAGCAGGCGTTATAACATATGTTAAGGTAATCAGAGTCCACTGGGTTATGTGAATAATATGTTACAGAGGGGTAATAGATTATCAGGAGCGCTAGTTACTGATAAGATGTATTGACTGTGACAGGATCTGTACTGTCTATATGTACGGGATAGGTATGAGGTGGTAATATGAGTCGGTTGAGGGATCAGGAGCCGGGTTATGTCAATATTCAGGTTAATGAGTCGGCCGGTACTTACAGATGGTTACAGGGGGAAGGTCGAGGCGTTACTGGTACTACGACTGTTACGCGGGTAAGTAAGACGGATCGGAGCCGGGTTACGTAAGTAGATGTTCACAGTGGTAATAAGAGGCATCCAGGCGCCGGTTACTGATAGATGTACCGGAGGTAATACGACAGAGCCGGGTTACTGTATAAGATGTTACAGGGAGTCACATAGCAGGATCAGACGGCCGGGTTACGTTAAAGATTTACGGGGGTTAATAAAGGAGGTCAGGAGCTGTGTTTACTTGTTTTAAATTAAAGAATGTTACAGCGGGGTAATAAGAGGATCAGGAGCGGGTTACGTAATTAGATTGTACAGGGGTAATCAGGGATCAGAGCCGGGTTACTGTCATAAGATGTTAACAGGTAATAGAGATAGTGAGCGGGTTACTGTAATAAGATGTTACAGGGTTAAGAGGTATCAGGAGCGGGTACTGAATAATTTTACGGTAATAAGATTACAGAGGGGTACGTAAGTAGTGTCGGTATATGTAAGGAGCTCCGGTGTACGTATAAGATGTTACAGGGGGTAATAGAGGATCAGGAGCCGGGTTACTGTAATAAGATGTAGGGTAATAGGGGATCAGGAGCCGGTTCTGTAATAAGAGTTACAGGTAATAGAGGATCAGGAGGGGTTACTGTAATAGATGTTCAGGGGGATAGGAGCCGGGTTACTGATAAGGTTACAGGGTAATAGAGGACAGAGCCGGGTACTGTTAAGAGTACAGGGGTAATAAGAGGATCAGGAGCCGGGTTACTGTAATAAGATGTTACAGGTAAAAGAGGACAGGAGCCGGGTTACTTAAAATGTAAGGGTATAAGAGGATCAGGAGACCGGGTACTGTAATAAGATGATTGTAAGGTAATACCAGTGGATGATGATTTCAGTATTCAAGAGATAGCGGTGGTGTATGGGTCCCATTCACATTGCTTGGCGTGGCTGAGGGTCTTGTAGCTGTTACACACTAGGGGGGAGATTCTGGGGCTGATGACAGAAAAGATAAGCTGGAAGAAGAAGAAGCCACCAGCGACCACACAGTAGCTTATAAATACACTGTCCTCCATTTTTGCTCCAATATTCATGAGAGCAGAACCTTAGTGTCATCTGCACATAATGAATGGGTTAAAAGTTCCGCCCCCCCGGGTTTCTCCAGTACCCAGTCAGGATCCGTGAGGGTCTAATTGCTTAGGGTCTCGGAATGACCAGCGATACCGTAAGATGCGTCTCACGTTGTCGATGGATATTACGGGTCAGTACTTAGATCCTTACAGTTCTGTGTATAACGTCTGGTACACGTGGAGCCACGCGTGAGAGCCGGAGGTTAAGAGACAAGAAACAAGGGTAATTCTCCAGAACCTATATCCACTAAAGCCATGGACATGCCAGATATATACAGAACGGAGACAGCCACACAGACCACTGTCAGGGGAGAAGCGCTGCTTCCGCTGACCACTCCTTCTACTGTACTTGGCCAACACCTTCATCCACCTACCTACCTACCTGCTGATTCGGTACACAACCGACTGATTACATGAGATGATGCACGTAATCATATGCTTACACTAAACCTATCACGGCAAACACAACAAGTGGAACAAAGATCGAGCTCGATCACGGTAGGATACGCTGATGGCGGGTAAGGCGGGGATAACGTGCTGATCCTGTGGCATCTGTTTTGCTGGTGTAACATTCATTTTTATCCTCGATAAAGAAAAACTGTGTCGCTGGATGCCTTATGTTTCCTTTACTATTATTGTCCGTGTACTAAGGACGGTGGTACTACACGCACCATCCGCAGTGTGAACGCAAGCACACATAACACAGGATTCGTGGTGAGCGACATTATATGTAGCTTATTACCGGTGAGTACCCGGCTCCTGATCCTCGTATTACCCCTGATAACATTCTTATTACAGTAACCCGGTCCTGATCTCTTATACCCCTGGTACCATCTTATCAGTACCCGGCCCGATCCTCTGTATTACCCTGTAACTCGTTACTTAAGTACCCGGCTCCTGATCCTCTTATTACCCTGTAACATCTTATTACAAGTACCCGGCTCCTGATCCTCCTATACCCCTGAACATTTTATTACAGTACCCGGCTCCTGATCCTCTATACCCCTGTAACCTCTTATTACAGTAACCAGGGCGGACCCTGTACATCCTGTTCAGTACCTGACTCAAACATCTTATTACCGCTACAGCTTATCAGAACCCGGCTCTGATCCTTCTTATCCCCTGTAACATCATATTACAGTAACCCGGTCTCTGGATCCTCTTATTACCCCTGTAACTCTTATTACAGTACACGCTCCTGATCCTCTTACTACCTGGAACATATTACAGTACCCGGCTCTGATCCTTTATTACCCTGTAACATCTTTTACAGTAACTCGGTTCCATGATCCTCTTATTACCCCTGTAAATCTTATTACAGTAACCCGGCTCCGATCCTCTTATTACCCTGTAACATCTAATACAGTAACCCGGCTCCTGATCCTCTTCTTACCCTGTAACATTATACAGTAACCCGGCTCCCTGGTCCTCTTTTACCCCTGTACCATCTATTACAGTACCCGGCTCTGATCCTCTTATGTCCCTGTACCTTCTAGTTACATTAACCTGGCTCCTGATCCTCTTATTACCCCAGTACACATCTTAATAACAGATAACCGCGCCTGATCCTCTTTACCCTGTAACATTTATATCAGTAACCGCGGCTCCTGTCTTACCTACCTCTTACGTACCGTCCTGATCCCTCACCCGTAACATCTTATTACGTAACCGCCTCTGATCACTTCTTAGTACCCCTGGTAACATCTTATTACAGTAACCCGGCTCTGATCCCTTATTACCCCTGTAACATCTTTACAGTAACCCGGCTCCTGATCTCTTATTCACCCTGTAACATCTTATTCCATCAGAACCGGCTCCTGATCCTCTTCTTCCCTGGTAACATCTATTTACAGTAACCCCGCTCTGCATCCTGTCTTATCTTCCCTGTAAACATCGTTATACAGTAACCCGGCTCACGTTATTTTCCCCCATGTACATCTTCATTACAGTAACCCGGTCGATTCCTTATCCCTTACCATAGCGTAACGCCCTCCTTATACTTACATCTTATGTAACCCGGCTCCTGATCCTGCGTTATTACCCCGTAACTCTTATTACAGTAAAACCCGGCTCCGATTCCTCTTATTACCCTGGTTAACATCTTATTACAGTAACCGGCTCCTGATCCTCTATTACCCTGGTAACATCTATTACGACCCGGCTCCTGATCTTTAGTGACCCCTGTAACATCTTATTACAGTAACCCGGCTCCTGATCCTCTTATTACCCCCTGTAACATCTTATTACAGTAACCCGGCTCCTGATCCTCTTATTACCATTGCTTGTGATTAGTTCTAGGTGTTTTGGAGCACATCACTAGATAACACTTCATGTAGTATTAAGGTTTAGTGCTGTAATATTATGGTACTTTGGCTTCTTGCTGTATTATATGGGTGATAGGTGGGTCTCAGAGTGCAGCAGTTTTAACCCTTTTGACTGAATACTAATCACAGCTTTTAATTGGTTAAAGAAAGGGAGAGCCCCATCTCTCAGCCCCCTGGCCCCAAAAGGGTTGTCATGGGAGGCAGCAGAGCAAACAATGGAATGTCCTGAAGGCTATTAGGACAGATCCTCTGCTCGGTATCCTGTAATACAGAGGTCCTGCAGCACATCGCACCAACAACCAACCAACAAGCTTCACTTAAAGGGGTTTTTCCAAAGAACATGTTAATTCTACTGTACAACCCCTTTAAGCATATCCATTGTATACAAGTGATTGTCTTATATCCTATACACAAGGTTGTAACATCTTTTGATTGTGGATGTAAACAAGAGCAGAAACAGCGCCACACCTCTGCACAGGTTGTGTGTGGTATTACAGCCGAGCTCCATTCAAGTTTATGGAGCTGAACTGCAATACCCTGGTCAGCCTGTGATTATATGTGGCGCTGTGTTTGGGAGATATCATAACACCAACTTAGATCTCTCTTCTGCCCTTTGTTTGTTGCAATGTATCAGAAAAGATAAAAAAAAAAAAAGTTACAGACGCTGTCACTCACTTTTAGATCTCTGTTCTGGTCATTGAATGGAAACAAGACAACCTGTACAGACGTACGTCTCACAGCTGAGGATTTGTTACCAGTAGATTCTGTGTCTGCAATCTCCTGTAAACTAAATCTATCAAGTTAAATGTATGGTTCAGTCAAGATGTGTGCTTGCTGTCAGTGAATGGAAACAAGACGCCAATACATGAGCACACCAGAGCTTGTAGTTTGTTACAATGTCGCAGTGCAGAGAATCTCTCACTCACTTTTAGAGTCAAACCACAAATTTCAGTTCCTCAACATTTACTTTATCATCTCTTTTCTATCCTTAGTTTGTTACAATATATCAGTCCAGAGTCATACTCTCTCACTCACTATAAGATTTGTACTTGCTTGCAGTGAATAGAAAGGCCTGTACAGTAATGCCTCTCACAGCTGAGAGTTTGTTGCCAGTACACCCTGTCTAGATATATCAGCACTTCCAATCACTTAGTTTGTTACAATGTTTCAGTGCAGATAGAATAAACCTCATCTTTCATTCCGTCATCTTTTACAACTTCTCTCCTTGCTGTCAGTGAATGTAAACAAGAAAACCTGTTCCGCAATACTTCTCACAGCTGAGGATTTGCTACAACTCCATCCAGATTGGACAGTTCCCTGAACGCTAGGCGTATAGGCAGCACCTCTAATCTCTCTTCTGTCTATAGTTTGTTACAATGTATCAGAACAGATCACATGTGGTATCCGAATGTAACAAACTATATGTATCGGACCCTCTCCATTCACAATATCTCCAGAAACCCTGTGCAGTCATGCATCTCACAGCTGAAAATTTGCTACAAATCATCCAGTCCACAGTACCCTGCCCGCCAGACATATCAGCACCTAACATCTCTCTTCTGTCCATTGTCTGTTACAATGTATCAGACTCTTTATTCACTGTTATAATTCATCCTCTCTTAACAAGCCCTTATCTTTCAGTCCCTCATCTTTTACAACAAATCTACTTGCTGTCAGTGAATGTAAACAAGACAACCTGTACCATAATACATTTCACAGCTGAGGCTTTGCTACAACCACATCCAGTCTGGACAGTTCCCTGCACACTAGACATATAGGCAGCACCCCGAATCTCTCTTCTGTCCATAGTTTGTTACAATGTATCAAAAAAGAAATATATCACTCGTGGGATCCAATTCTAACAAACCATATGTTCGGGCCATTTCCATTCGTTCACAATGTCTGCTTGCTGTCAGTGAATAGACACCAGAACCCCTGGGCAGTCATACAACTCTCACCGCTGAGGATTTGCTACAAATTCATTTAGTCCAGACAATTCTTTACAAGCTGAGAATATCAGCGCCTCAAATCTTTCTCCTGTTCTCAGTTCGGTACAATGTATCAGTGCAGAAAGAGTTTCACTGACTTTTAGAGGAGAACCTTTACCCGCATCTTGTAGATCGGATGCATGCCAGGATGTTTCCATTCACTGACAGCAAGCTAGCACTTTCGAAATGAAGATGAAGCACAGACAGCTGAGTGCACACAGTCACATAGACATGGTGGTATGACTGTGTGCAGATGTATGTTACTCACAGTCACCTGGGGAGGCACAGAGCGGAGGGACGAGGCTGGAGGTTCTTACCCGTAGCACAGATGTGATGTCAGGCTGCCAGGCTGGGCATTGCCCCATGATCTCCTGCCACCCCCCAGTGCTGGGGCAAGAACTTGTCTTCTATCCTTTCACTTAGAGCAACACGTCAACAGCAGCCTGCACCCCGCCCCCAGCTATACCCACAACCCCGCCCACATCTGCCTTTTTTACATACCCACGCCTCTTTGGGGAGTAGCCCCTCCCGTTTTGTCCCATGATGTTGTGTGATCGATTAACCCTCCGCTCACTGGGGCTTGCCCTAAAATCACTGACAGTTCTTAGGCGGTGTTCACACTGCAGTCTCCAGCTCAGTATAATGTAAAGATTTACATCCATCTGCTCTGTTAACTCTATAAAGACGCAGCTAGTTGTGCCATTATTAGCGGTACGAGGGCTTGTTTCTTGCAGGACGAGTTGTATTTTCCAGGGGCTGGATGGAATTAGAAATTCGTGGCTGCTCTCTGATAAGAACAGCGCCACACCTCTCCAGAGGTTGCGTCTGGTATTGCAGTATGGGCAGAGAATTGGAAAGACCTACAATATTAATCAGATGTGGACTGTTTCTAGAATATAGCAGCCATTATTTTCTAATCCGGGTGAAAATTTGTTCAATAGTAGGGGGCTAGGACCCCCGAAAAAATCTGTGGAATCTTCTTTCTGAATGGAATGTTGGATGGAACTCTGCCTGCACTGATACATTGTAACAAACAGAACAGAAGAATGATTTGTGTTGCCCCTTGACCCCCTCCATTACCTGATGGACCAAGTATGAAGCAAGAGCAGACTCCTGCCCCCGGTGCTGCCCTTTGCCCCGGCTCTTGTGTAGCTTGTGATGTATGCAGAGCCGTGTCCTCAGGAGAGGTCACATAGTACAAGTATCTCCTCCCTCATCCGCTGCTGGATTAGACAAGTTTAGATAAACAAATTACAACTTTTTTTTTGAAACACAGCGCCACAGTTGTGCTCAGGTTGTCTCTGGTATTACAGTCATTTATTACTCAGAACAATAGTAGAACTCAGCTGCAATACCAAACACGACCCACGGACAAGTGTGGCGCTGTTGGCAGCCATGTCTTTCACGCTTGAGACAAACACAAGAAGTCTATTTATATGGGCACATGTGCCCGAACCAGTCTTACCACTGCCCAGATCTTGCCCGTGATAAGCCCCACCTACGTCCTCAACATTCCTGCTCCAAAACATTGTCCTAAAAACTTCTTGTGTGAATCGTCATTGACCTGGATTTTCTAGCCATGAATGTATCTTTCCTGCTGGAATATACATGGGTGATTATAGATATGACTGCCCCAGTGTCACCCTGATATTTAAAGGGGTTGCCCACTGTATATACATCACCTATCCAAAGGGGGAGGTGGATTCTGATCCTTGGGATTGAATTACATTTTCCAACAGATCTGGTAGAACAGCTCCAGTCCCTATATAGTGGCCAGGTCAAGTAACTACACTTCAGCTCCTAAGTAAATAAGGCAGAGCTGCAGTACCACAGCTTGACCACTAAGCAGAGAATGGAGCTGTTCTTCTTCTTTCTTCTAGGTGCTTATGAGTGGTGGATGATAAATATAAGGTGGAAAACACCTTTAAGGCACTTGTTTACTTTCCAAAGCACATTTATTTGCATAATAGTCATTAAGGGGGAGATTTATCATCAGGTTTCCGAGGTAAAACTGTTCTAGTTGCACATGAAAACCGGGAAAAATGAAAGCTGAGCTCTGATTGGTTGCAATGGTCAACAGTTCTGCTCTAAGAGACTGATGATAAATCTCCCCCATTGTTTCCATAAGCAGAAAGAGTATCCCCCCAGGACTATGTCTACATTCCCGGCAGAAGAGGTAAGTCCGTGGTCAGACTGCACCACCAGAGAACCAGAGGATCATCTGCTGGGTGTTGACTTGCAGAAGACCACTGACCTTGGAGGCTACTGGGTTCCATTTCCTGGATTAATGGAGGGTGTGCCCCAGAATAATTTTATCTCAAAGGCCCAAAAAATCCTAGTCCTACACTGGGGACGAAGTCCCTACAAGAGACAGCAGGCTTTTTCTTGTTGTATACATCTGTATTCAGTGAGTGCCCCCTAGTGGCAGCAGGCGACACTCAGAATGTTCCATCTGTGTTTCAGGAGTCACTTATATAACATTATTTCCTGGGGAAGCAGGGTCACTGGTGTGCCAGAAAGGTAGGTCCTTCACATTATCAACATAATATGACAATATAAGGAAGTCCTTTATCTTTAAGATGGAAGACATTTATACAAGGAGCAGACCGTGAAGCTTGTGTTTGTTCTTTCGTTATCAGATTATTTATAGTCACAGATCAGGAGGCAGAGGAGCAGCGTCAGACACATGAAGTGTTACACTGAGCAAACAGGAGAGGGGGCGCTCTATACACACCCGATAGCGTCCTCCATAACCTGCAATGTGTACATCCACATCTCCTCAGGGAATATAGATCTACAGATAGTATGAATGTCTCCGAAAGGTCACATGTGTGAGGAGCTACCCTAACTGATGATAATAGGGGGGATTCATGTCCTAACATGTCATGACAGAAGCCACATATTCTTGTACATAGAGGGCAGTATTATAGTAGTTATAATACTGCCAGCGACGCCGAGAGAAGGAGGCCCAGCGGTATATGGCCGGCCGATCTACAGCTGGAGCTTGGGTCGAGAAGAACCGCACCACCGGCATGGTCCGGTTCTTTGACAAGCGGAAGGGCTATGGCTTCGCCACCCAGGACTACACCGGACGGGAAGTATTTATACCCCGCCGGTCCGTCAAGAGGCCTGATCTGCCGGAGAGCCAGCACAACCTGAAGCCAGGCGAGTGTATTGAGTTCTCCCTGCAAGAGGGGCCTCGAGGACCTTGGGCGGCTGGTGTGATCCGGATCCCCGACTCCGATGAGGACCGCTACTTCCCGCACGATGACTGGTATGAGGACGACGAGTGGCCGGAATCTCCGAACACCTCTTCTTCCTCGGCTGCGAGTCCCCGGGCGGTGACCCACGTGAATGCCCCATCCACAGTAATTGTGAGTACGGGTCCCATTGCCATCCATGGGCCGGGCATGATACAGGGCGCCACCCCCACCGGCTCCCCTGCCGGGAGCATTGCCAGGTCCCGCGGCTCTTCGGTGGGAGAAGACGTCCCGGCTAGCGAACCTTGTCCGGAGGTTCCATCTAGGCCCCCATCCCCCCTTGCCGGTTACCAATGGGGTGATGACCCGGCCCCGGAAGAACCGGAGCTGGAAGGAGCTGCGGCGCTGCCGCAGGCCCCTGTTTATTTCTTCCTGGACCCCTCCGTGGTCCCTGGCTCAGTTGAGCCCCCGGCTGGACCAGCCGACACCCCGGGCGACAGTGCTCCTCCCCCTGAAGGTCCGGAGGATGTTGCTGCACCTGCAGTACCCGCTACTGCCACCGGGTGTCCCCAGCCGGCACCTACTCCCGCTGAGGATGCACAGGATTCCCTATTGCCTTTGGATCCTGTCCCTGCTGAACCCAGCGAAGGTGCATCAGACTAACCCCTGAAGGGCTGTAGCCCTCTCCAGGTACTTTGTACATATTGTGTATATTTATCTCCATTTGCCCCAAAGAGCCAGAGACTTTCCTGAGACTCTTACCCTTATTTATCTCAGTCAAGAGATTATACACTGTCATGTGCTATGATAGCACCCCTTCCTCTGCCACAGCAGAAGATTCCTACAAAGGACTCTGTCCCTCTACACATAGAGGAGACCCTTTGCATCTTTGTTGCACTTTTCCCCACATCAAGGGCTGTACCCAGAAGATGGACTTTGTCACTAGAGACCTTCTGTGAGACTTTTGCCAGATACTACCAGGAAAAGTTGCTACTTTATTTATTATTATTTTGCACTTAATGCCTTCCTTTTAGGTACGGACATTATGTTTGCACTTCCATGCCTTTTCTTTGCAGGAAAAGAGACATTCACTATCGTGCTACCCTGAGTAGCCTAACTTCCTATGTAACGTTGTAACGTTCAAGATGTGTACCCATTGGACTCCTAAGCCAATGTGAGCTTACAATATGCTAGCACCCTGTCATACATGCCAGTAGTCTGCATTAACCCTTTCATAGGCTTTTCAGGTTGTAGTGTGGCTGTGTCGGACCGTCTTTCTTTTTGTGAAACACTGACTGTTACCTTATCCCCAAACCGAGGTTTGCACATGGGGGTAGTCCGTAAACTGCGGGTCCTTCGGGGACCGGGGGTGTTACAGAGATAGCACCTGGATGCCACTCATACTATGGGTAAGGACGTCAGGAGGTACTCGTGTCGCATATGCTAATGCAATGCAGATAGACACCTTATATGATTGTCGCCAGGGAAGAAGCGTTTACATAACAAATATACAGGCCTTGGTGCAAGGAGTGGATTACAGGACATGACACCACACCTTTCCTACTGTACAGTTCGGTTTAATGGCGTCAGCGACCAACTGTCATACAGATATACATATTTTTGTCTTAGTCCGACACCAACCCAGGTGACTGTCTCCAGGACCATGGGCGGTTTGTCCCTACACCTTCACATAGCCTGCACTTCCTAGAAGTGCCCTTAGCCCCCTCTGTGCCCCAAAACATCTGTAGTCGAGCCGAGGGCGGCTCTTTCAATTGCCCCCGGGGTATGCAACACCCTCGCCGATGCAATGGCGAGGTAGTGCTTGCGAATAAGCCCCATAACATGTCACCACATCATACAGGGGACATTGCAGTGGTTAATCCTGCCTGGCAAGGCAGAAGTTAAATCTGTATATGATGTAAAAGTCCAGTATCCAATGATATGTGTTACATCCTGTCTTTGTGAACTGAGAGGTAATTGGAGGAGCAGCCACCACCTGACCAAAGGGAGGTAATAAAACCTCTTGAGTGGAAGGTTCTAGAGATCACTCCAGGAGAGCAGTCTCTCCCGGAAGGGAGAAGAGACCGGTCCTAGTCAGGCCCTCTGGGTCTGCAGGACGTATGCAGTGAGTAGTTAGCTGAGCAGCAGCTCAGAGTCTCTAGCAAACCGGACCAGTGCAGGAAGAGCCTAGCCCCTGCCTGAAGTGGAGAATAAGACTAGAGTTAGTGTAGTGAGGAAAGGGGTATCATCCTACCTTCAAGGGTGATACCTGAAGAGATCCAGGACCGAGCTGAAGCCTCCTCTAAGGACACAGCTGCCTCCCAGCCTGCCCTTACATCCAGGCTGGTGACCTACATCCTGCGGCTCCCTCCAAATACCTCTCCAGTACTCCATCTACCTGTTAAAGGCACGTTTGCTGAAGTTCCTGCGGTTCCAATAAAGAACTGTAAGTTGTTTTCTTCAACCTCTGCCTCCGTCTGGTCCCTGCTACTACAACTCCCATCATCACCGGCACCCTGTCCACCACACAGAGACTCACACTCGGGACATTAAGGGGTTGCCCCAGGGAGATCCGCTATAGCAGCCTCTCCCTCATCATTTCTTGCCAACACCACCCTGCTGGAGACCTGCCAGGCTGTAGGACAGCCCTCCGGTTCCCCCGTACCAAGCACCGCGACAATAGCGTGCTTAGGCCGCAACCGCCAGCCACTCCGGTACAGCGGGCCCCGGCTGACTCCAGGCCGCACCGCAAGGGCTAGGCCCCGGTGGGGGATGTTGCATATGTCTGTGTATATGTGATGTGTACATTCTCTATATGTATGTGTTTGTATGAGTGAAGAACTGTATATTTATGTATATAGTTATATGAATGTGTAACATGTATATTTTTCAGCAGAAGGGGGCCCCTATTCAGAAGTCTGCTATGGGGCTCTGCCTCCCCTAGTTACGCCTCTGCACAGTATTATCTGTTATGTGACGTGGGGATTACATATGGCATTAATACATATCAGGGAGCCACAAAGGAGCAGTAATACGAAGCTGAGGCCTCTGCCTGTGGCGGCCATCTTGCATCCTTTTGTTCCTGTATGAAGGTCTCATTCTTCCTCCAGTATCCGTCGCTTGTTCTCAGATTAGAGGGCTGAGCAGAGGCAGCGAGGAAGGGATCAGGGCTTTCAAAAAGCAGATTAAGGATTCAGAGAGCAGAAATATTCCCATAATTCAGGAGAAGGATAAACCATGTGCAGGAGCTGAGGAGGTACGACATGGAGAAGTGACCGGAAAATAGGCCCGGTGCCCAGTACTCCCATTACCTTGAGAGACCCAATCCTAAACACTTAAAGGGGTATTCTGGTTTTCGGCAAATTAATGTTATTGTTTGTATGATGAAAAAATATATATTTATCCCCATATAGTTTTTGTATCAATTCCTCACAGTTTTCTAGATCTCTGCTTGCTGTCATTCCACAGAAAGGTTCTATGTTACTTTCAATGGACAGAAATAAGACCATGGTCACACAGGTGCACAGTTCGTTAGTATCACAGAGAATATTCAGAGCTGTGGGTCATAACGAGCCGTGCACTTGTGTGACCAGGGTCAGATTTCTATCCACTGGAAATAAACAATTGAATGACAGCAAGCAGAGATATATAGAACTGTAATGAATTGATACAGAAAACATATTTGAAAATTGTATAACTTTTTATTACACAAACAATAACATTTATTTGCTGAAATGCCCCTTTAAGGGCACAATATGACAGCATAATTATGTGGGCACCATATGACAGTGTTATTATGTGAACACTATATGGCAGTATTATCATGTAGGCACTATATGACGGCGTTATTGTGTGTACACCATATATCACTATGAGGCAGCATTATTATATGGAGAATATTAGGGCAGCACGGTGGCTGAGTGGGTAGCACTTCTACCTTGCAGCACTGGGGTTCTGGATTCGAATCCCACGCCGGTAAACATCTGCAAAGAGTTTGTATGTTTGCGTGGGTTTCCTCCAGGTACTCCAGTTTCCTCCCACACTCCAAAAAACATACTGTTAGGTTGTTTAGATTGTGAGCCCCATTGGGGACAGGGACCAATTTGACATGCTTTGTGCAGCGCTGCGTAATCTGGGTGCGCTATATATAAATAAAGAATTATTATTATTAATATATAGCATCTTTATTATATGAACAGGTAAGGCCAGCATTATTATATGGGCTCTGTTTGGCAGCACTATCATGTGGTCGCCATATGGGAAGCATTATTATGTGGGATCAATATGTGGGAACCATATATGTGGGAGCTATATGACAGCATTATTATGTGTGGTACTCAATAACAGGGCTACTATGTTGATATTATATGGCAGCATTATTAGGGCACACATTGACAATATTATGCAGGTTCTACATGGCAGCACTATTATATGGGGATTATATGTCATATGGATACCATATGGCAGCATTATTATGTGTGATTTGGGTGGTGAATTGTTAAATCTGCCCTGATATCGTGATATTATTGGGGCATCAAATTTTCAGCAAGTCTGGCAGTGAAAGCCAGTTGGCGGCTCCATGTCCCAGAGGGGCTGCACCTGCTGCATGGCAGTCACCAACTATGGCAGCGCTGAATGAGCGCTAGGTGGTTATGGTGGTAATGCTTCATCTGTCCTATGGTGGCGCTGCATACTTTGATAAACAAGCAATCATACTTTAGAGGACAATCCTTTTAAGGGTGGTTTTTTAAGAAGTTCTACGCTTTATAATATCCCTTTTTGTCACTCAGTATGTCTCTAGACCACAATGTAACTCTGCACTTACAGCAGGCAACGCTCAATTATCTGATGCAAATAAAAACTCACCGGTGTCCATCCATAAAGTTCGTATGTTGTCCGGGTATCTAGTACGTGATCCATCCACCTGCCGCAGACGCTAGTTTGGAGTGGTAGGACCTAAGGAGCCCCTCAAACGTAGGGGCACTTTCTGTGACCCCCTGCTGCCTCCTAAAAGCAGGCTACTGTCACCTGCAGTACCAGATTCCACCACAAAAAGTGGCAATTCTTCGAATAGCTCTTAATGCAGCAGCGCCCCCACCAGATAATGTTTTATCAGGATATTTCTCCCATGTGAGGGATGCGTGGCCATGGATGGGAGGGAAGGAACATTACACAGGCCCTTACATGAACTGGATCGACAGGTCTGGCAGGAGGAGAAGGAGCGCAGTTATATAATCAGGAAAAATAACTAAACTTTCTTCCTAGCAGAGGCGGAGGAGAGGGCGACCTGCCAGGATCCTTATAACATCCCTCTAGTTGTCACTCAGCTTTCCCAGATGGAGAAATATCAACATCTATGATTGAATAGAGCATTTCTGCACGCTGTGGCAGGTTTTTTTTTACATTCAGGGTTGTGCAAAAGCTGGGTGACAACTAATTTGCCTCATAAAGCCCCTGATGGGGTTGTCACAGTACACAGGCAAGGGTCACGTCACCTCATATGAATTCCCAGCTCAGCTGTGAAAAATATTCGGTGAAAACCAATATGACTGCAATGATGGATGGTTCCTATAAGGGTTGTCAGTCACCTTATATATCACAATTCAGGGTTGTAGGAAAGCTGGGTAGCAAATGATATGCCAGAAAATGTCACACAGCTTTCCCAGATTCCTGAATTATAAGACTAACATTAGTAAAGGAGTCGGGAATACATTACTACAACTCCCCTCAGACAGAATTTCCACTTAGGCTTGTGGGAAAGTTGGGTATTATGAGCTATAGTCATACTACTTTTCCAGGAGCAGATAAACAATTACCAAGAAGTTTTATGAACTTGGAATATGATGACAATTTTTTATAAATTACTCAAATTTTCTCTATTCAACGCTACAGTATCACAAAGTTTAATCAGCATTATTCGTCGGCCATTTTATTGTAGTCCAAGATACTGAGCAGCTCATAGTGCAGTGGAGCCGGCAAAATGGCGCCGTCAGCGGATTGTTACCTCTAGTGACAGTACGTAGATGTAGACGGCTCAATGTCTGTCTACTCCAAGATGGCGGCGCCCATAGAAGTAAAGTGACACTGAGGATCCTGTGCAGGTACAGTGTGTGTGTGTGGATGGCGGAGATTGCGCCCCCCTCTGTGTGTGGTGACATATGAGTGGACAGACAGCAAATCTCTGGGGTTTATCCACCGGAAATGATGGGTTTATAGTCCTGAGCGGTGTGTGCTGGACAACTGTCACTTACAGAGCAGTAATAGGGGACAGAAAGGTGACCAGAACCATCCGCAGCGCCCCCAAAACTGTATCATCCCTCTGCAGCGCCCCCAAAACTGTATCGTCCCTCCACAGAGCACCCCGAAACTGTATCATCCCTCCGCAGAGCCCCCCGAAACTGTACCATCCCTCCGCAGAGCCCCCCGAAACTGTACCATCCCTCCGCAGAGCCCCCGAAACTGTACCATCCCTCCGCAGAGCCCCCCAAAAAAAAAAAAGAAAAATAACAGAAAAAAAATGATTTCAAAAGGCGGTACCATCCCTCCGCAGAGCCCCCCAAAACTGTATCATCCCCTCGCAGACCCCCCGAAACTGTATCATCCCTCCGCAGAGCCCCCCGAAAACTGTACTCCCTCCGCAGAGCCCCCCAAAACTGTACCATCCCTCCGCAGAGCCCCCCAAAACTGTACCATCCCTCCGCAGGCCCCCAAAAACTGTACCATCCCTCCGCAAGCCCCCCCGACTTTGATCATCCCTCCGCAGACCCCCGAAACTGTACCATCCCTCCGCAGAGCCCCCAAAACTGTACCATCCCTTCCGCAGAGCCCCCCAAAAACTTACCATCCCTGCCCGCAGAGCCCCCAAAAAACTGTACCATCCCTCCGCAGAGCCCCCGAAACTGTACTCATCCCTCGCGAGCCCCCCCGAAAACTGTATCATCCCCTCCGCAGAGCCCCCCACAAAACTGTATCATCCCTCCGCAGAGCCCCCCATAACTGTATCATCCCTCCGCAGAGCCCCCAAAACTGTACCATCCCCCGCAGAGCCCCCAAACTGTCCATCCCTCCGCAGAGCCCCCCGAACTGTATCATCCTCCGCAGACCCCACCCCGAAACTGTATCATCCCTCCCAGAGCCCCCCCGAAACTGTATCATCTCTCCCTCGCGAGCCCCCGAAACTGTATATCCCTCCGCAAGCCCCCCGAAACTGTATCATCCCTCCGCAGAGCCCCCCATAACTGTATCGTCCATCCGCAGAGCCCCCCCGAAACTGTATCGTTCATCCGCAGGGCCCCCCGAAACTGTATTGTGCGTCCGCGGTGCCCCCCCTTGCATTTGAATAGAATTGTAACAAATGCTCAGCTGTGAGAAGTATTCTGTGTGTGCAGGTTCTTAGTTCCAGCAAAGCAGATCATTGTCTTTCTCCCTGTATTTCACCCCATTTATGTCATGCTATTATTGCAGAGACTTGAGGATGAAGAGCTTGCGCTTGCTGGTTGCTGCCCACAGGCTTTGTGCCGGGCTCAGACACCTGCCAGCGGTGGAGCCACATGTAGCCAGGGTAAGTGTGCCGTCACTCAGATACCGCAATGACCCGAGCGCTGCCAGATGATCAGGTATCGAGCAGTCAGAAATCAGGAGCTACAGCTTTTACTCAGCGCAGCAGTGAACAGCTCAGTGCACAGAGCACAGCAGTGTGAGGACTCCCCCAGAAACTACAATGCTATAATTTATCTATAGATCACAGTCCTGCTGCTAACAACAACATACACAGAGGCATGATTACCTCAGCAGGTACAAAAGAGAATTCTGGTCACACCTGCTGCTAGGTTCCCTTTAATCCTGTGTATCCTCCTCTCATGTGTTGCAGTCACAGTTGCTCCGTGCCGTCCACACCTCGTCCTCCCCTGGACCTCCAGTGAATACTCCTCCATCAAATACTGTTGCTCCCTTTGACGACGCGTTCGCCAAGGACCAGCGGGACAAGGCCTCGTTCATCCAGGTGCTGGATCTGTTCTGTGGCCGGGATGTGAGGAGGAGAGGACACATTGAGCTCATCGAGGCGGCGCTCAGGTGGATGCCTCAGTTCGGAGTGGAGAAAGACCTGGAGGTCTACAACAAGCTGCTGGACGTCTTCCCCAAGGAGGTCTTCGTCCCCAGGAACTTTATCCAAACCTTGTTCCTCCATTACCCCCGACAGCAGGAGTGCGCCGTCAGAATCCTGGACCAGATGGAGTTCTATGGTATGTGTAGGGTCATCTAATTACCGTACTGCTGTGTGTTACTGGGTATGCTCCTCCCATCACAGGGTGATGGACAGGAGGGAGGAGCTATGTGACAATGAGGCTGCTCCTCCCATCACAGAGTGAATGACAAGAAAGAGGAGCAGTGTGGTATCCTCCTCCCACTACTGGGTGACCCAGACAGGAGGGAGGAACTATGTGACATGAAGTCTGCTCCTCCCATCACAGGGTGACTGACAAGAAGGAGGAGCTATGTGATGTACTAAGCTCCTTCCACTACCAGTTGATCCAGACAGGAGGGAGGAGATATGTAAGAAAGGGTCTACTCCTCCTATCACAGGTTGACACAGACAGGAGGGAGTAGCTACGTGACATAGAGTGTGCTCCTCCCATCACAGGATGACCAAAAAGAAGGAGGAGCTATGTGATGTGGTATGCTCCTCCCAATACAGGGTGACCCAGACAAGAGGGAGGAGCTATGTGATGGTGAGTCTGCCCCTCCCATCACTGAGTGACACACGCAGGAGGGAGAAGATGTGTATTACAGGGTGAAACAGACAAGAGGGAGGAGCTGAGTGACAATGAACGTGTTTTGTCTCTGCAGGGGTGACCCCTAACAAGCACACCTACTTCCTCCTGGTGCAGACATTTGGGAAGCTCAGCCACCCTGTAAAGAAGTACCAGCGCATGCTCTATTGGTTCCCTCGCTTCAAGCATACCAACCCTTACCCCGTGCCCTTGGACCTACAAGCTGACCCCGTTGCCCTGTCCCGAGTCTGCCTGGAGCGGATAGCCGCCGACAGAGACGCCAGAGTGACGGTGTACCAGGTGACTACACAGCCAGTGTATGATAACATAGGCCCAAAGCCTGTGGCTGCACTACTGCGAGACCCGGGAGTAGTGCCCACACGCTATACATGTCAGACCATATAGCTGGTGATATACCCCTCTTACCCATAATACACCTCTGTAACTATGTCTGCTCCCTCCACAGCTGCCGTGCACAGAGGTGTGTGATGATGGGACAGTCCAGGAGCACTCGCATCTTGTAGGTACGTACCTCTACACACATGAATGCAGCCTTACCACTGCAGCAATGTGCTGCCCCCTGGTGGAAGGGCAGATGGTCACACAGTATTTGGGCTTCATCCCCAGGTATACAGTCTCCGGATCAGATCTCTCTCCTGGCCGAACACGATACCAAATACCCTGTGATAGTAGAAGGTCCTTTCCCGCTGTGGCTGAAGAAGACCTGTGTCCAATACTATGTCCTGCGGGCAGAGCCAGGCGCCAAGAAGAAGGTGGGTACAAGGTGCCAGCTGTCGGGTCAGCTGCCCGCTCGGGTCAGGGATGGTAACCTGTGCCTGTTCATTGCTTAGGAGGAGATGGACCCTGAGAGAAGTTTGTATTATCCCCTGTCTCTGGACCTGGACCTGGAGAGGGATCTTGCTGAAGACTTCACCTTTGATGTGGATGAAGGTAAGAATATAGATGGCGGACAATTTCATTTATACCTTTTTGGGGACTGTACAAACTTTTAATCACTTTTTATTTAACACCTTCACGCACCAGGACGGACTATATTGTCCTTGTGCTGCGAGGGGTGTATGGAGAGAGCTTACAAGCTGAGCTCTCTCCATACACAGCGGGTGTCGGTGTTGAACCCAACCGCGGCAACTAACTTACCATTACATGGGTGACACCATCTTGAATGATGACACCACCCACAGCTCCTTACACTGAAGTATGAAAAAGTAATTAGCGCCAGAAGACGGCAAAATGAAGAATATTTGTAAATGTATGAAAACATTATAAAACCTATACAAATGTTGTTATCCCTGTAATCGTACAGACCCAAAGAATAAAGTAGACATGTCATTTGTGGCGTACAGTGAAAGCCGTAAAATCCAAGCCCACCAGCAAACAGCGACAAATGCGTTTTTTACCAATTCCCTTGCATTTGGATTTTTTTTTGCCGCTTCCCAGTACACGGTGTGGAATATTAGATACCGTCACTATGAAGTGCAATTTATTACGCAGAAAACAAGCCGTCACACAGCTCTGTACATGGAAACATAAAAAATGTATGGATTTTTGAATCCGAGGAGTGAAAAATTAAAACACGAAAATGGGCCTGGTCGTTAAGGGGTTAAAGAGAACCTGCCATTTGCCACCCAAAATAAGTAGTTTATTAAAAACTATGATTAAAAATCATTGCCCCTACACCATTATACCCTATATAGTTGTATAAAGTAGACATTCCCTTTAAATGTTCTTGGCTTCTTCTTTGCAGTGGAGGAAGGTCAGGTCTATGCGATGTGCATGGCAGGTTCTGGAGATGAGAGGACACTCGGGAAATGGATTAATTGCCTTCAGGAATCCAACCCCATCCTGGGTCAGCTGCCGGTCCTTTTCAGACTGACCTCCGGCCCCCGGGAAGTAAGTCTTCCCGTACAAGAGGAAGACGGAGAGTCACACAAGAAAGAGGAAGCGAGAGAATCGTCAGCAGAGGAGGATGAGGAGGAGACGAGACAGAACCGTAGGATGGAGCAGTAGGAAAGGGATTATCCATGGAAGGAATGACATTTATAGGGAATCTCTCTCCCGCTCCAGTTCATTTTATAGACTCCCTGATTCCAACGAGCAATGAAACCCTCAAAATGTGCTAGAAAACGAAAACTCGTATTTGGCCAATCGCTGGAGGAGTCACATGACAGGAAGTAACAAGTAGACAAGATCGGTGATCGCCCAGCTCACCTAGGAACAGAGTATTATTTAATTACTGAAAAATACCAATATGGCCCCATAATAATTGTTCAACGAGTAGTTGTCAGATAATCTAATATTACGCCCGCCACTCAGGGGTCTGGAGAAGTTGGGTGAACTACAGATGTATTGGCAGCCATGTTCACTTTTAATAAATGTCGGAGGTAACTTGTGTGTGGTGCTGGTTATGGACGCCGGGCAGGGATCCATTGTAAATCCAAAATTTTTCAGGAGAATCCTACCTTTCTCTTAAAGGGGTTGGCTAGGATCTAGTCCTCTAATTAGGCCATCGATACCTGATCTTGGGGGCTGACACCTGCGCTTGTGAGCTGTTTGATGGAGCAGAAAGGAGTTCACTCCATCCTCTATTGCTGTAACAAGGGTCCCCAGACCCCAAACCATCAGTGCCAAAAAATTTGATGAAAATTTAATAAAAGCCTAAACATGTGCTATCTTTTCCCCCCGTGTACAGCTGCCGGGAGCCTATTGCCATCTATGGGGACGTATATTGTCCACAAACTTGCAGCTGTATACAATGGTCGTGCGAGTGTAGCCTTAATGTGATATCTCCTCGATAGTACTGACCCACAGAATAAAGGGGAGGAGTCAACTGGACTGTGCAGTGAAAGCCGTAAAACAAAGCCTGTAAAAAAAAATGATGAAACTACATTTTGTCATTAATTTAACTGGATTTTTTTCCCACTTCCCATTACACTGCACAGAATAATAAAAGTAATAAATGGTGCCAGCGGGAAGTACAATGTGTCCTGCAAATAACAAGCCCTCGTGCGGATCTATAAAGGTGAAAATAAAACAAAGCTCTGGCGTTTGGAAGGAGGAGAGTAAAAAACAAAAAAGGGCATTGGTGGAAAGAGGATAGATGATACTCTACAGTATGTGTGTGTATATATATGATACTACAGTATATGAGGCATATAGATAGATAATATAAGTTATATAGATAATCCAGTTTGTGACAAGAGGTATATAGAAGCGATCCATAGAATAGATAGATAATACAGTGCATGATATAATATGTATATAAATATATAGAATAGATACTGTTAGAGATCTCTAATCTAGGGCTCCAGCGACCCTTCAGTTGCTGAGAAGGCTCTTCACAATATGGCTTCTGAGTGGTCAACAAGACCCCCGGCTAAGACAAGATGGCATCTGGTTGGACAAAATGGTGTCTGTAGAGAAATATGATATCTCTCATGTTTCCCCCCTTTTGAGTCTTGCAAACCTGTAACTTAAGCAACCTCCTCAATCTCCAGGTACCTTCAGGTGGGCTAAACCCTCACCTGCTGGACTTTTTAAGGCTTCAGCAGATTCCCCAGAGGCCAGTCATTAAAAGGGTTACAGGTCTGCACATTCAAATCACATCACTGAGTTCCCATAGTTCATAGGTTTGTAAACAGGCTGGTTCTCCAACAGGCAGCATCATCCTCCGCTCCAGGCACTTCTCCTGTCGTGGTTCTTACCGCCTGGACGCCCATCTGGGACATGGTGGACTCAATGAGGGGGACCACACAACGCACAATAAGTGACAAGAGCAAAATCACAATCCCCAATATTACCCCCACTTACAGGAAACCCTTCCAATCCCCCAACCACAAAATGAAGGACAAAGTGTCCACCCCAGAGTTTCTCTTGAGTTCCCTGGACAGTCCTCCAATCTCTTCAAGTGCATGGGTAATGGATCCATAGGCGGCCATGTCATCCGTGATGTATATGTGACAAGCCACTCCCACCATCTTAAAGACTCCTCCCTTCTCAGCAAGGGTCATGTCCAAAGTCATGCGGTTCTGGAAAGCATCTCCATCCATGAAGGAATACACAAGTGTTATCGCAGTACACTCACCTTCCCAGCCTCTAGGCCTGACCTGACTCTCCTATCCCCACAAATCCTGTACACATCAGACACTGCTAAGACAGGGTTACCTGTGCTGTCAATGTTAAAGAAGGTCATTGTCTTGTTGCACCAACTGTAGGTAAAGTCTCCTACCCTGGGGGCATCCTGGTCACCCCTATTGATACAGTTATAGTCATGGTTGGGGTGTCCCTGAGCAGACAGTCAGTCAGAAGAGACCAGCTAGCAAAAAGAATAAGTAAGTTTGTAATAGATAGCGTGGAAGCGTGCTGACTTCCCTCTAATGGGGTGGCGTCTAAGAGGGTGCAGGTCTGGATCCTAGGTGCCATTTTTTCCTTTTTTTCTTTCCTACCACAATGCTGCCAGCCCTTATGTTCCATTATGTCAACTTTGCACTTTTCCTTCAGTCCTGCATAGCTCTCACCCTCAACAACCAGCTTTCTACTTACATCAAACCAACCTTCTGTCTGTGCATCTTTTTCCCTTCATTGAGACACAATCTGAGTCCCTAATCTGCAGTGCCCTTGGATCAATTCACTCTGCTCACCACCTGTGTCTACAACTACGATACTGTTACAGGGACACATCCCCAAAGATTTAGCGGATGCCGACACCTCGATTTATTGACAAACAAAGAAACTAGCTACCAGAGAATTTCTCACAAAGGACTCTACACCAAGCCACTGCCTGACTAGACTGACTCTATACCAAGTCACTGTCTTCCAGACTGACTAAAACATGCTGCTGTCCTCCACTAGTTCTCACAGTCACACGAGACCGCTCAGACTCCCCGAAAAGAGCTGAAAGCACACCTGGCCAGGGCGGGTCTCCGCAATCTGAACTCTGTCACAATCTATGGGAAAAACCAGTCCCAAACAAAAGTATCCCAGACACTAAGATAATCACTACAGAATACCTCCCACTCTAGCAATGCAGACATCTAAGGGTTACTCCTTCCCGTCTCACAGCTTCAGCTCCGTCACTGTCCAGTCACTGTCAGTCACCGTACAAGTGGTTCTTTGCCACATATAGTGAGCATACTGTTATATATGGACATTTAAGGCAAAGTACATAATATCACACAAGGAGATGGATAGTACAGTACAGTATATGAGGTATATAGATAGTACAGTACAGTATATAAGAGGTATATAGATAGATAGTACAGTACAGTATATGAGGTATACAAATAGTACAGTACAGTATATGAGGTATATAGATGGATAGTACAGTATATAGATAGATAATACACTATGTGGTATATATAGGTGATATATGATGTATATTGTGTAGAATAGATAGATACCCTGTTTCCCCTAAAATAAGACATCCCCTGAAAATAAGACCTAGTATAACTTTGTTCAGGCTTAGAAATATAAGGCCTTCCCTGAAAATAAGACCTAACGGCCGTCATTGCAGCAGCTCCTCCCGCGCCATACATTAGTATTAGGAAATCTTTTAGATGCAGCAGGAAATTCAGAGTTTGGAGAGTTATAAGGAGGTTAGAGAGGTTGATTTTTTTGTTCAATGATAAATTTAAATTCTTGTTCATGGAAAAATAAGACATCCCCTGAGAATAAGACC
This sequence comes from Engystomops pustulosus, assembly GCA_019512145.1. NCBI lineage: Eukaryota > Metazoa > Chordata > Amphibia > Anura > Leptodactylidae > Engystomops > Engystomops pustulosus. The sequence goes on along the minus strand of WNYA01000908.1, from coordinate 55,577 downwards.
TAGTGCCTTTTTAGGAGCAAAAATTAATATAAGACAGTGTCTTATTTTCGGGGAAACAGGGTAGTACAGTACAGTATATGAGTTGATATATGATATATATTGTAGAATAGATATTTCCTGGTTGCAGCCATTAGCTCCGCCCCTCCTTCTGCAACCATCGCCAGATGGATTAGAGTCACTATACAATTGGCTTACGAACTGGCTGAGAAATCTGCCCCAGAGAATATTCACGCCCATTCTGTCCGGGCACTAGCCACCTCTTGGGCAGAATTCAGACATGCCTCCTTGGACCAAATTTGTCAGGCTGCATGTTGGACTACCCCCCACACCTTCTTCAAACATTATCGGGTGAATGTGGCGGGGTCATCTGAACTTTCTTTTGGGAGGAAGGTTCTCTCCTCTGTTATCCCTCCCTAATACTTTTTCTCTGAAAATCTCTCTGGTTGGTGCCGTCGTGGTGAAGGGGAAAACAGTAGTTACTTACCGGTAATGATGTTTCCTCGAACCACGACGGCACCTGGTATATTCCCACCCAGGGTGTTCTTTCCTAAAATCTATGTTTCTATAGGATAATTCACGGGTGTTGCATACAAAAAAAAAAAAAAAAAAACACATATATATATTATATATATATATAAATTACGCATACATGGAAAACGATATATAGATTATATGTTTCTGATGTACTAATGATATGGCTCTTCCAAGTCTCTGTAAACACTGAGGCAGAATAGGAGGAGCATGTTTTTATGCTCAGGTTTCCTGTCCCTGGGGGCGGATCCCTCTCTCTGGTTGGTGCCGTCGTGGTTCGAGGAAACATCATTACCGGTAAGTAACTACTGTTTTTCTAATAACAACAACCCCAATATATTCCATTATTATCTCCTTAGCTACCATAGCTCGGTCACCATGCAGTGACATTGCTTGCTCATCGCACCATGATCAGGTGCCATATGCCCTATACCAGTGATGGCGAACCTTTTGGAGACAGAATGCACAAACTTCATCCAAAACCCACTCATATGTTGCAAAGTGCCAACATGACAATTTAAGCTGTAACTTATTGACCCCTGCTCTATCACAGGTTTCAATAGTATTGGCGTCCTGAGTTCACCAATACAATAGAAATATGATGGAGAAATTTGGATGGCAGCTTCCTTGCAGAGTTAAAGGAACAATCCGGGTTTCCAGACGAGGAGCTCCAAAAATAATCTTTCTGTCCACACTTTCTCATTTCTCCTGTAGCCTTGGCAGCCTAGGATGTTGCTTTAAAATGGGGCAGAGCGTGGCGCGTCCTGAGCTGTATTGGACCACTGGAGGAAGCCCTGAGTCCTGTCTGGCAAAATCTGTGTTGGGGATGAAGGCCTGGGTGCCCACAGAAAGGGCTCTGAGTGCCACCTCTGGCACCCGTGCCATAGGTTCGCCACCACTGCGGCCTATACAGTAAAAAAAGTTTAATGAAATTTAATAAAAGCCTAAACATGTGCTATCTTTTCCCCCCATGTACAGCTGCCGGGAGCCTATTGCCATCTATGGGGACGTATATTTGTCCACAAACTTGCGGCTGTATACAATGGTCGTGCGAGTGTAGCCTTAATGTGATATCTCCTCGATAGTACTGACCCGCAGAATAAAGGGGAGGAGTCAACTGGACTGTGCAGTGAAAGCCGTAAAACAAAGCTTGTAAAAAAAAATGATGAAACTACATTTTGTCATTAATTTAACTAGATCTGGAATTTTTTCCCGCTTCCCATTACACTGCACAGAATAATAAAAGTAATAAATGGTGCCAGCAGGAAGTACAATGTGTCCTGCAAATAACAAGCCCTCGTGCGGATCTATAAAGGTGAAAATAAAACAAAGCTCTGGCGTTTGGAAGGAGGAGAGTAAAAAACAAAAAAGGACATCGGTGGAAAGAGGATAGATGATACTCTTCATAATGTGTGTGTATATATGTGTGTGTGTGTGTGTGTGTGTGTATATATATATATATATATATATATATTAGTATATATACAGTACATGATATAAGATGTATATAAATATATAGAATAGATACTGTGAGAGATCTCTAATCTAGGGCTCCAGCGACCCTTCAGTTGCTGAGAAGGCTCTTCACAATATGGCTTCTGAGTGGACAACATGACTCCCGGCTAAGACAAGATGGCATCTGGTTGGACAAAATGGTGTCTGTAGAGAAATATGATATCTCTCACATTTCCCCCCTTTTGAGTCTTGCAAACCTGTAACTTCCTTAAGCAACCTCCTCAATCTCCAGGTACCTTCAGGTGGGCTAAACCCTCACCTGCTGGACTTTTTAAGGCTTCAGCAGATCCCCCAGAGGCCAGTCATTAAAAGGGTTACAGGTCTGCACACTCAAATCACATCACTGAGTTCCCATAGTTCATAGGTTTGTAAACAGGCTGGTTCTCCAACAGGCAGAATCATCCTCCGCTCCGGGCACTTCTCCTGTCGTGGTTCTTACCGCCTGGACGGCCATCTGGGTCCCCTAACCACAAAGTGAAGGACAAAGTGTCCACCCCAGAGTTTCTCTTGAGTTTCCTGGACAGTCCTCCAATCTCTTCAAGTGCATGGGTAATGGATCCATAGGGGGCGATGTCATCCGGGATGTATATGTGACAAGCCGCTCCCACCATCTTACAGACTCCTCCCTTCTCAGCAAGGGTCATGTCCAAAGTCATGCGGTTCTGGAAAGCATCTCCATCCAGGAAGGAATGCACAAATGTTATCGCAGTACACTCACCTTCCCAGCCTCTAGGCCTGACCTGACTTTCCTATCCCCACAAATCCTGTACACATCAGACACTGCTAATACAGGGTTACCTGTACTGTCAATGTTAAAGAAGGTCATTGTCTTGCACCAACTGTAGGTAAAGTCTCCTACCCTGGGGGCATCCTGGTCACCCCTATTGATACAGTGATAGTCATGGTTGGGGTGTCCCTGAGCATACAGTCAGTCAGAAGAGACCAGCTAGCAAAAAGAATAAGTAAGTTTGTAATAGAAAGCGTGGAAGCATGCTGACTTCCCTCTAAGGGGGTGGCGTCTAAGAGGGTGCAGGTCTGGATCCTAGGTGCCATTTTTTCTTTTTTTTTCTTTCCCACCACAATGCTGCTAGCCCTTATGTTCCATTATGTCAACTTTGCACTTTTCCTTCAGTCCTACATAACTCACACCCTCAACAACCAGCTTTCTACTTACGTCAAGCCAACCTTCTGTCTCTGCATCTTTTTCCCTTCATTGAGACACAATCTCTAGTCTGCAGTGCCCTTAGATCAATTCACTCTGCTCACCACCTGTGTCTACAACTACGATACCGTTACAGGGACACATCCCCAAAGATTTAGCGGATGCCGACACCTCGATTTATTGACAAACAAAGAAACTAGCTACCAGAGAATATCTCACAATGGACGCTACACCAAGCCACTGCCTGACTAGACTGACTCTACACCAAGCCACTGCCTGACTAGACTGACTCTATACCAAGCCACTGTCTTCCAGACTAAAACATGCTGCTGTTCTCCACTAGTTCTCACAGTCACACGAGACCGCTCAGACTCCCCGAAAAGAGCTGAATACACACCTGGCCAGGGCGGGTCTCCGCAATCTGAACTCTGTCACAATCTATGGGAAAAACCAGTCCCAAACAAACAGTATCCCAGACACTATGATAATCCGACTATCACAACAAAATATCTCCCACTCTAGCATTGCAGACATCTAAGGGTTACTACTTCCTGTCTCACTGCTTCAGCTAACACCACAGACTGTCTGACCATCCGTCACTGTCCAGTTACTGTCAGTCACCGTACAAGTGGTTCTTTGCCACATATAGTGAGCATACTGTTATATATGGACATTTAAGGCAAAGTACATAATATCACACAAGGAGATGACCTTACCCAGTCCTTTCAGCCAGTGAAACAGAAATGACAGTCAAGGTAGACAAAAATAGACTTACCCGAGCGATCATTGTCAAATTCTGGTCACTGGCCGGCTGGACTCCTGCACAGGTCACCTTGATGGTCAAATGTCCATTTTTGTAACGCCCACTCAGGGACGCCATTTAATGTTAGAGATCTTTAATCTAGGGCTCCAACAACCCTTCACAGTTGTAAGGTGATTTCCAAATTAACTGCTATAACCAAAATGGCTACCGGTAGCGGGATGAGAGCGCACACCAAGACACACCAGTCTCTTAGAAAATGCAGACTCACAATCTTTAATAAGCACAGCCGCATATATAAAAAACAGAAAATCATCCGCATAGGGGAGTGAAAAGGTGATAGAATACTGCAATGCTATAGGCCAGCTTGAATATCTCCCCATAAAACATGTAGATGAACTTTACATATTATTTCTCACACTGAGCACTGTCTCCAGAATGTTTATACTAAAAGTCCTGAGAAGAAGACTCCGATGGCTCCTCGGTGAGGCCAAAACATAAGATAAGCAGGTGCTGAAGCAAAAATATAGGACAAGAGTCAAGGACAGAACGGCCTCCCAACAGATTAAACAAAATCATGTTTGTATCATGAGATCAATAGACATTTAACAATAAGGCTTACAGTGGTCAGCATGACTGCCGACTAAGACAAGATGGCGTCTGTAGAGAAATAGGACAGTACAGTATATGAGGTATATAGATCGATAGTACAGTATATAAGAGGTATATAGATAGATAGTACAGTATATAAGAGGTATACAGATAGTACAGTATATGAGGTATATAGATAGTACAGTATATAAGAGGTATATAGATAGATAGTACAGTATATAGGAGGCATATAGATAATACACTATGTGATATAGGTATAGGTGATATATGATGTATATTGTGTAGAATAGATAGTACAGTACAGTATATAAGATGTATATATAGTACAGTACAGTATAGAAGAGGTATATTGATGGATAGTACAGTACAGTATATGAGGTATATAGGTAGTACAGTACAGTATATGAGGTATATAGATAGATGGTACAGTATATAGGAGGTATATAGATAGTACAGTACATATGAAGTATATATGTAGTACAGTACAGTATATGAGGTATATAGATAGTACAGTATATAAGAGGTATATAGATGGATAATACAGTACATAGGAGGCATATAGATAATACACTGTGATATATATAGGTGATATATGATGTATATTGTGTAGAATAGATAGTACAGTACAGTATATAAGAGGTATATAGATGGATAGTACAGTACAGTGTATGAGGTATATAGATAGTACAGTACAGTATATGAGGTATATAGAGGGATAGTACAGTATATAGATAGATAATACACTATGTGATATATATAGGTGATATATCATGTATATTGTGTAGAATAGATAGATAGTACAGTACAGTACAGTATATAAGAGGTATATAGATGGATAGTACAGTACAGTATATGAGGTATACAAATAGTACAGTACAGTATATGAGGTGATATATAATATATATTGTGTAGAATAGATATTTCCTGGTTGCAGCCATTAGCTCCGCCCCTCCTCTCTGTGTGTCTGTGCAGCGTTGTCCGTGTTAATAAAGTCGGTTGTGACTGGGCAGTGACGTCAGCAGTAGTAAGATGGCGGCCCCTGTGATTGAGACTCCCGGTTCGGAGGAAGAAGAAGATGACGATCTGGTGAAGAAGATGCGAGGGAGGCCGCGGCTCAACGACACTGACCGGGTGCGGCGGCGGCTGGAGTCCCGGAAGAAGTATGACTGCCGGCGGGTGTACCTGGGAGAGGCGCACGGAGCCTGGGTGCTGAGGAGGGACAGGGGCGGCGGGGACAGCCCCGGGGAGCCCTGGAGTGATGCCCGCCTGGCTGCCCATCTGCTGGCCCTGGAGACGGGGAGCCAAGGGTGAGAGGGCCCGGCTCCTACTGTTATCTCATCCGGGACTACAACTCCCGGCATGCCCGGGCGGTCTGACACGGCCAGAGCATGCTGGGAGATGTAGTTTCCTGACAGGCTGCTCTCTCTGTGCAGTGTGGACTGTGCTGGGCCATTTGCAGGGGGCGCTGTATTCACTGGGCGACCCCACAGTTACAGGGGAGACCCCAATGTATGAGGATAATCCCGGGGTGACGCCACGAGGCCGAGATGAGTGCTGGTTCTGCGCCCATATACACCGGGGAGGGGGGAATTTCACTTTAAGTGTCACGCAAATGTAGATTTATCATTCGGACATTAAAACTATAAGCGAGAGGCTCAAATTCTGCCCTCAAATGCCCAAAACTCCAGAAAATCTGCCTCAATTCCGCAGTGTGAACTTACCCCTAGTTGTGTTCATGTGAATAGTGTTGGACACTGTGCTCCGGAATACGGGGTGTGTCACTTCCAGCCCTCCCAAAGGTAAAATTCAGTTTTTCTGGAACTGTCATCCATTAAAGGCATCAGACCATCTTAGTACCGATCCATGGAATCTTTGACAAATCCGATATTGTGTTTTTGTTCCCAAATCTATAGCTCTTGGGATGTAGAAGAACTCGGCCTATTGTCTTGATGACCTAAATCCAGGTGTTTCTTAGCCTGTCCCTGCAGTAACAGTCTCCACTGATTATCCCTATCCCTGGGAGGGACTGCTGCTCACTCTGGAGGTCATGTGATGCTCTCCGTGTAGCTAGCAGGAGAGCTGAGTGTGCGCAGATCTGTGGATGCAGAAGGTCTCCCCTGTTCCCTGTCTGTGATTCTGTACAACCATCTCTCTCTACACACCTCATGCTTTGTCATAGACTCCTCTGCAGCCCCCTTTCCCACCCCCTGTTCTCAGGACACTATCTTCACAGCAGGGAAGCTGTTAATCCTTAGTGCTCAAGCAGCACAGACTATACACTTCATGTAACTATGTCACTGCTGGCTTCTACTACTTATTCCATGCTCCTCCATGTGATGGCAGCTGCCAGGCGCTAGTATATAGTTCTTTTTGAACACTGTGCAATGGATTTATTTGTAGGAAAACCGCTAGATTTATTTCTATATTAATAAGGGAACGCAAGGCATCATGGGAACGGCAGGAATCTTATAACAGCCTCAGCTTCAGGGCAGGTACAGGGAGAGGTTAGTCTCTGCCCACTTCTTTGCTGCTGAGGAAGATTTCTGACAAGTATCTTCAGAACACAGGATGCAATAACTCGGGAAAGAAAAGGCAGAGCAGCGCAATGTGGACTCCATTCTGTCTGTTTTATAAAAGGGAAATCATTTTGAAGTCAGAGTTCAGCTTCAGGCCACAGAAGGGCCTAGGAGATAAGCATGTACTTCTCTCTCTTGGTCTCCTCTGTTGTCTATACCTCTTGCTGGCGCAGAAGTATTGGTGCAGGGTATCAGACGTGGTCATATACCCAATACCAGGCACTTTCCACTTGATTCCTGATAATTTGTATCATATACTTGCGGTTTGGGCTAAGTTCACACTGGTCAGACTTATTATGAATCAGATTGCAGAGATCCAGGTATTCGCTCCCTGCTTCTCCTGTGCTGAGCTTAGTCCGTGATGTGCCAACACCTACCTGCTGATTGGTCAAAGACATGACCTCATCAGAAGGGGCCAATAAAACCTAGGCCTACGGGGACCTGAGGGGGTGGCAGAATAAATGACTGCTGATGACATCATACACTGGATCGCTGATGTCACTTACTGTGTCTCCTTATGTATTGCAGGAAGACAGTCAGGGACCACAAGCCGAGGGCACCGCACCGAAAAAGTACGTAATCAGTACTAACCCCTCTCCTGTACCTGTACTACTACAGCTCCCTCCATGTCTACAGGACATCATAAGATAACAAGTGTCTAAGACCCCTCTCTACCATCAATCCATCCTGATAAACCAGGGGAATTACTTACAGATCCAGACACTGTGACTGTGGTGTCTTCTTATATGTGTTATCCATGGCCTCCTTCCTTCTAGAATTATGCTAATTTGTCCGGCAGGCTGTGGGGAGTGTTACCAGAGTCCCTCAGTGCTGTAGCTTCACAGGCTGTTACACTTCCCCTCCCACTGTCTGCTGAAACTTCCTCTGCTGCAGGGAGATTACCAGGCAGAGGGAGTGGGGGGCAGTATAACAGCCTGTAAAGGTACAGCATGGAGGGTCTGGTAATTCCCCCGCCCCCTGACTAGTTAGCATAATTGTATAAGGAAGGAGGCCATGGATAAGAAATATAAGAAGATACCACAATCCCGGTGCCTGCATCTATTATTAATGTCCCTGGTTTATCATTATGGATTGTGATGGGAGATTTCCCCCCACCCTGTGTGTATCTTGCTGCTTCATTTATACTATATATCCTTTAAGCCCATAGGTGGAGAATGCACTCCAGGATCCAGGACCCAATGATTGTGGGGGGATCCTGGTACTACTTGATGGATAGAGGATAATCTTAAATGTTGTGTAGGTTAAGGAGGGTTCGGGGGGTCTTTGGTCTCCATAGCTCAGTATAAAGTCACCAGTATTGGGTCAGTGGGTGGTCCCTCTTCCAGACTTTGGAGCAGCCGGTTACCTTGGGCTCACTCCAGTAATGTAGCTCTGCTCCGGTTCTGCTCACAGGTTCATTGGCTATATAGGCAGACCCAGGATTGTAGGTGTCTCCTCACCCTGCTGTGCTCTAAGCTCTGTGCTGAGGCTGATATCTGTATGTCCACGTTCCTCACCCCGGATCTGACCCATCTTGTCTCTCCAGGACAGAGGCGCGGTGTGAACAGTCTCGTCGGTTTGGTGACCTGGTATAATGACCACAAGACCCACTGTTCTCATGAGCCTTCCCTGTCCGCACTAGACACCAGTCACCACATGTACACCACAGCGGTATGGCAGTGCCAGGACGGGCACCACTTCTTGCAGGACCTCCAGTGCCCCGTGAAAGCATTGAATCATAAAGGTAAGGCGGCTCCGTAGTCATTGACTTCCATACTGAGAGGTGCTGCAGTGTAAAGCACGAGGGAGAGCTTAACATCCAACATTTTCTAGTAATCTCTCCATCTTTTCCTTCCCAGTGTGTGATGATGAAGTAAGCTCCGATGATTCCACCTCCAGACCCACCCCCGTCATCCAGGTGACAGGGATGTGCCATGACACGGATGAGTCGGTCCACACCCTCTACACCGAATGTGTGACCGACGGGGAAGAGCCGGGCACAGAGGAGACGGAGACGGTGGTCTGTGTCCCCATGGGGCCGGGTGCAAGTGGTATCTTCGATGGAGTTTCCCAGGAAGCCCTGGGGCAGGTGGTGGCGGCCGCCAACTGCCAGTCACAGGTCATCATCATTGCCGGGCCGGGATATGAGGCCTTGGCGGCAGAAGGCATCCAGCTAGATGTGCAGGACAGCGGCAGCGGGGATGAGGGGACATGTACTACCCAGGAGGCTGTGACCTCATTTACTGATCACAGAGACCAGGATGAGGACAGCAGTGACGGGGCCCTGACAGGTGAGAGAGCAGGGGTGCTGTGCAAAAAATGTCATCAACAATTGTACCCCATTAAACTACTACCCCCCCCCCCCCATGTCCTTTCTAAAATTCCCTCTTTTATGTGAAATCTCACCCGTTTACCTATAAAAAAAAAATCTCCTCTGAAGTTATGTGAAATGGAGCAGAGAAGAGTCATATTTTACCTGAGATGAGTCAAGTTTAGAGGCTGCATGTAGAGAGTCACATCAGACACCCCAGTCTTGGGTTCTATAGGAAATTATTCTGGTGTCATATTTTAGATAAGAAGCTCATCTTTTACACATCAGGTTTGTAGTTCTGTAGCACCTAGTTACTGGTGTCATATTAAAGCTAAGAATCTTCTCTATCAGGTGGAATTGGGTTTGTGTTTCTGTGAGCTACAGAACCAGATTTAGTGGCAGGTAATTATGTGGGTGCAAATGCTGGTCCAGTTCCTGCCTTTTTTTAAATTTTCTGTAGATATGATCCACAAACCTGATGCTCTCTGAAATCTAGTCTTATCTTTAATATGACACATATGACATGTTTCTAAGTGCAATAGAACTGAATACGTGGACGCCTAAAATGACTCTCCCCCTGAAGCCTTTATTCTTGACTCATCTCAGGTAAAATATGCCTCTTCTCCGCTCATTATCACAAGAATGTGTAGAAGTTTTTTTTTTATAGTTGAACAAGTGAAGATGTCACATAAAAGCGGGAATTTTATAACGGACATTTCATCCCCTGCCTGAGGGGCTCTAATTGGGTGACGGAGTCCTTTTAAGACTGGATGATAATCGTCATGAGCACAAATTTGGCTCCTGCTAATTTTGTCATCCGCCTCTCCCAGACTCCTGAATGGCCAGTCCTCATTAGTATGTGCTTCACTATTAGACGGTCACCCGGAGCGACCACAGATGTATAACGTGGCCTCAGTCTTATATGTGTGACCCTCTCTCTACTTCACAGAGGAGAACACCCTCTACACCCTGGAGGAGGAGGAGGACACTGAGCTGATAGAAGAGGAGGCCGTGATCCTAGCCTCGCCAGAATCCGAATCCAACTCCATAGAAGAAGTGATGGGACCAGTGATCCTGGAGACCGGCAAGTACCAAGTGGAGAAAAAGCAACCGGTCATCAAGGCCCCTGCCAAGTGAGTGTTATAGGACACAACACAGACCTCCATGACTGCTACACATGTGGAGAGAGATCAAGGAATGACAGGGGGCAGCACTGAGGGAGTGCAGAAGCCGAGGTGACACTAGATGATGTTGTATCTACCATCAAAGCCCATCATGCTAAACCAGGGACATTACTCATAGATCCAGGAGCCATGACTTGGAATCTTCTTATATTTCTTACCCATGGCCTCCTTCCTTCTAAGATCAACTTGTAAAATTATGCCCTTTAGGGCACTGGAAAGCACTCTGTAGCTACACAGGCTGTTACACTGTGCAGAAGCACCCTCGACCCCCTCTCACTGTGTGATTACATCCGGCTGAGGGGAGACAGAGTAACAGCCCGGGAATCTACAGCATGGAGGGGCTCTAGTAACAACCTGATTGCACTTCTGGCTCATTCGCATAATCATAAAAGTAGATTTTAGAAGGAAGGAGGCCGTAGATAACAAATATAAGAACATTACTACAGTCACTGCTCCCGGATCTATGAGTAATGTCCCTGGTTATCATGATGGTAGATTTCCTTTGAGACAGAGACCCGTTCCAGGCCTGGTTCTGGAGTAGAATCGGCAGTGGAGATGTGAGGCTGAGACATAGACAAGCACTGCCTCGTACTACGTGACTAATCCATGAGGCACTGGTGGAGCCACAGGGACACATAAGTGTCCCCCTCTACTTGCCAATACAACGATAGCACATGATGGAAAGATTAGGAGTCGCTTCTGATCTTCCACTTTTTGTGTTCTTGTAGGAAGAGGATCCGTCGCTCTCGGATTCCTCAAATCACTGATGGGGTCCCTGAGACGTTCCACTGCCCCTATGAAGGATGCCCCCGGGTCTATACTGCGCTCAACAGCTTCCAGGTATGTACTCTCGGAATATGGGGGAACATTGTCCTACCTGGGGTCCAGTATGGGTAAGATTGCTCATTGACCCTGGTCCTGGAGGGGTTCTGCTTCCTAGAAGTCCAATGGCTGATGCTGGTTCTCTCTCTCTCATTAGAACCATGTGAATCTGGTTCACAGAAAAGGCAGAACCAAAGTGTGTCCGGAGGCCGGCTGCGGGAAGAAGTTCTACCTGACTAACCACCTGCGCCGCCATATGATCATACACACGGGTGCGTGCGGGCAGAGGGCACCCAGGGCCCAGAGCAGGCGCCCTTCTCAGGCCTAACCTCTCCGTACGTCTCTCCACAGGAGTCCGGGAATTCATCTGTGAAACTTGTGGCAAATCATTCAAGAGGAAAAGTCACTTAGAAGTCCATAGAAGAACCCACACCGGGGAGACCCCCCTGCAGTAAGACGGGGGGATAAGGGGGAATCCTACAGGGAGCAAGTCCATAGCAGGGGCACTTCAGTCACTTCAGACGTCTCTATCTTGTGTTCTGTGGTACCTAGAAGGTTTGTGGTTCTGTGATCCGCAGTACCAGAGAGATAGGTAAGGAAAATCTACCATCAAATTCAAACATGATAAACCAGGGACTGCTCATTGTAACAGCCATTGAAGCTACTGCACTGAAGGGTTCTGGAAACACCCCTCCAGATCCCTTTAGACTCATTAGCATAATTATAAAAGTTGATTTTAGAAGGAAGGAGGCCATGGAAAAGAAATAGAAGATTTCACAGTGCCTGGATCTACACTCACCGGCCACTTTATTAGGTACACCTGTCCCACTGCTCATTAACACTTAATGGAATGGTTGTTGGTGCCAGAAGGGCTGGTCTGAGTATTTCAGAAACTGCTGATCTACTGGGATTTTCACGCACAACCATCTCTAGGGTTTACAGAGAATGGTCCGAAAAAGAAAAAACATCCAGTGAGCGGCAGTTCTGTGGGCGGAAATGCCTTGTTGATGCCAGAGGTCAGAGGAGAATGGGCAGACTGGTTCGAGCTGATAGAAAGGCAACAGTGACTCAAATCGCCACCCGTTACAACCAAAGTAGGCAGAAGAGCATCTCTGAACACACAGTACGTCAAACTTTGAGGCAGATGGGCTACAGCAGCAGAAGACCACACCGGGTGCCACTCCTTTCAGCTAAGAACAGGAAACTGAGGCTACAATTTGCACAAGCTCATCGAAATTGGACAGTAGAAGATTGGAAAAACGTTGCCTGGTCTGATGAGTCTCGATTTCTGCTGCGACATTCGGATGGTAGGGTCAGAATTTGGCGTCAACAACATGAAAGCATGGATCCCTCCTGCCTTGTATCAACGGTTCAGGCTGGTGGTGGTGGTGTCATGGTGTGGGGAATATTTTCTTGGCACTCTTTGGGCCCCTTGGTACAACGCCACAGCCTACCTTTGGGATGTGGTGGAACGGGAGATTCGCATCATGGATGTGCAGCTGACAAATCTGCGGCAACTGTGTGATGCCATCATGTCACTATGGACCAAAATCTCTGAGGAGCTTCCAGCACCTTGTTGAATCTATGCCACGAAGAATTGAGGCAGTTCTGAAGGCAAAAGGGGGTCCAACCCGTTACTAGCATGGTGTACCTAATAAAGTGGCCGGTGAGTGTATATGTAAGTGCTCCTGGTTTATCAGGATGGGTTGTGATGGTGCATTTCCCTTATGAAAAGACAGAAGTGGGGCCTTTATCTGCAGCTCACATTCACACGTCCTTTTGGGGGGTTGGAGCTAGAGGGTGCTATATCTTTCCCCGTGTGTGCGACGGTGCTGGGGCGGGCATACGTGTGTGAATTTACCCTTGGTCTTTAACTGTCCGTATCGCCGGTTCTGTAGATCACAGAACAACAAGCCTGATGTTATCTTAAAGAGCAGATTCTTTTCTTTAATATGACATGTTTCTAGGTGTAAAACAACCATAGATGGGGACGTCAACCGTAGAAGTGACACTCCCCCTGCAGCCTCTAAACTTGACTCCTCTCTGTTAAAATATAACTCTTCTCTGCTCATTGTCACATGATTGGAGATTGGAGTCATGTCATGGCTGTGTATAGAGATTGACAGTGACCCCCTTTAAATAGGAGTTGAGCTGCAGTTCCAGGCTCAGCCACTAAGCAGAGAACAGAGCTGCTCTTCTACAAAATGTTCTATTTTGTGTCTTATTCACATCAAACTAACGCAGTGCAAGTCGTATTTTCGGACTCTGGGGAATCCTCTGTGGCCCCACTTCCACCCCTCATTAACCCATCATTCTCTGCCCACAGGTGCGAGGTCTGCGGCTTCCAGTGCCGGCAGCGGGCGTCTCTGAATTGGCACATGAAGAAGCACGGCTCCACCATCCAGTACAGCTTCTCTTGCGAGGAGTGCGGGAAACTCTTCGAAAAACTGGATAGCGTCAAATTCCACAAGCTAAAGAGTCACCCGGAGGGGCGAGCCACGTGAGGGGCGCCATCATCACCTCTAGCGCCTAGTGTGAGTCTTAGATTACACCAGCCGAGCGTGGCACCCCCACAGCCAGGACTCCTATATTTCCCAGCACAGTAGAGCGGGGGGTGCCTCGCCCCCCTCAGTATATTACACTAGTCAGAGCACTGCCTTCTGTATAGTGACACAGGGATCCTACTCTCCAGGGGGGGTTACAGTATAAAAGTAATCTAGTAGCTACATAGTATTAGTAATATGTAAAAATAGTGCCCCCTATCAGATCTCTTACATCATTGCAATGTCCCTTTAAGGGGAGAACTAGTCCTGTCGATCATCTGATCGAACGCGAAGGAAACAGCGGCCACTCGTGGGCAAATGAGGTATTGCCAGCTTTTTTTATTATTTGAATCTGGTTTTGTGTTTGCTTCATGCAGGTAAGCGATAGAGATAGATATCTATCCGTGCAGATGTAGATCTATCCGCCACTGAGCTCCTTCATACATACCATCTGCTTTGGATTTATTTGCAGTCATTGTTTATTCGGTTGAATTATGTTTGTGGGGTTTGTTCATTATTAGCTCAGTTTAAACAGGATGGCAGTGGTATTGCAGCTTAGCACTAGTTCCATTGGTGGAACTGAGCTGCACTACCAACCCATGTACACAGGTGGCGCTGTATCAGGAAGAAAAAAATCCACTTTTTTCCTTGTTTTTTTTTTATTAGTTCAGGATCCAAACCTCCACCCGCTTGGAAACCTCTCTGACTGGTTACTTTCTATGCGAAACCTGTGCAAGGCTTCATTGGTCTTGTAGTTACAAGCGCAGTCTTCCACAGTAAAAATGAATGGGCAGAAGGAAATCTTGTGGGTGGATAATAGATGTTTCTTTACCAAAGCTCCTCCCACTTGGAACCCGCTAATCTCCCCAGATCCCGGCGCACCTTAACCCCGCGGGTGCTATAGCTATGTAATAAAAACCCCGCCTAACACACGCCGCCTTCTTTCTAAACCCTTATACTGGTTGCATCCTTTCATGTTTGCAGTGGAAATAGGAATCTGTAGGAATCTCTTCCCGAGTGCATTCCTTGTGTAAAATTTTGAAAAGGAAAAAAAAAAAATGTTCAAAGTTTTGCATAAAAAATAAATTCTTAAAAAATGTCATTTAAACACTGCGCCTCAGTTTTCTTGTCACATAGGACAGTGATCTCCTTCCATCTGTCACTTTGGATAAATTCTGTACAGGAAGTGTTACCTGAGGGACATTGGGCTGTGGCGCTGGTTCAGTCACATGTATAAGAATAGCGTGCAGCTCCATTTTTTTTCTGGCAAAAATTGAAAGTGTGCTTTTTAGTGTGGACAACAAAATGCAAGGTGTTTGCACTCTTAACTAGATTATCTATTGTACATCATCCGATTTTTCTAGGATCGTGCACGCTGCCTGTGCAGAGGGCGCTGCCTGCCTGTGTCTCCATCCTAAAGTGTGGAATCATCCAGTAACTAGAAGCACTGCTGCCTTACTTCAAGATGATGGAGACAAGTTGCAAGGCATCATGGGTCTTGTAGTTAGAAACACTGCTGCCTTACTACAAGGTGCAAGGTATCATGGATCTTGTAGTTAGAAGCACCGCTGCCTTACTACAAGGTGCAAGGTATCATGGATATTGTAGTTAGAAGAACTGCTGCTTTACTACAAGGTGCAAGGTATCATGGATCTTGTAGTTAGAAGCACTGCTGCCTTACTTCAAGGTGCAAGGCATCATGGGTCTTGTAGTTAGAAGCACCGCTGCCTTACTACAAGGTGCAAGGTATCATGGGTCTTGTAGTTAGAAGCACTGCTGCCTTACTTCAAGATGATGGAGACAAGGTGAACAATTTTCTTCTTAAAAAAAAAATTAAGACAAAGTTGTTGTGTGTGGAATATAGGAGATGCTGGTGTAGACAGGTTAGAGGGAATGGTTTTATAGAGGGTGGAGCTCCTTTATAATGATAGGTCACCGGCTTCATTGTGAATTCCTTTGGTAATTTGATTGACTTTAGGAGATGTGTGTAAGGCCCACCCTGTGGGAATACCGGACCGGCTCTGGGAATGTGTTTGCCTGCGTTGGACTTGTCCTCTAAATCAATATCTGGATCTTAAAGGGAACCTGTCACCTTGTAGCTACTGCATAAACCCCAAATAGTACCTTATACAACATAATAAATGCGCCACGCTGTCTCTACTGTGGCTCCTCTACTTCTCTGGGTGGTCTGTCAGATGCAGTTGAGGATCTCGTAGCCTCTCAGACCCCCTGCCCTTCCGCACCGCTAGTTAGTATCATCTCAGACACACTGCGCATGCGCTGTAATTTCAGCAAGGATTACAGTAACAGGATACTGAGGGTGTTCTGGGCTGCGCGGCCGGGAGGGGTCAGGGGAACTTGTCTGCATCCAAGAACTTTAACAACCTCCTTGACTGGATCTCCAAAAGTCTGGAATGCTGCAGCGTGGAGCAGCCACAGTGGAAGCTTTGTGGCCGATTTAGGGCCCATCAGCCCATTCCAGTTCTCAGTGGGATTTTTGAAGTCCAGACCAGGAGTGGAGTGAATGTAAAAGAGAAGTAGCGTCTCAATCATATCTTCTCACCTGTTATGATCCACACCTGCTTCACAAACTGCATCAGAAAATCTGAACGTGTGGGTGCAGCCTCTCTGTGTAGCTACGAGGTGACAGGTTCCCTAAATAGTTCTGGACCCTTAGCATAATGGACAAACCAACTTAATGTGATCCACCTAGAGCTACCCTTATCGTCCTCTTGGTGTTGGTAAGGACTACTCTATGGCTACGGCGTCACAGGACAACATCATCTTCAGTCATTTTGGATCACTGATGTAAGCAGTGCATCTCCATGACGTATCTGGTCCCGAAGTCTCTAAAACTTACCGGCAGCTACCAGGTATATCCACCAGGTCCAGTCTACAAGATCAGATGGGCCATGGGTGTAGCCATTGTGGAGACAAGGTCTATCCAGGCTTAGGTTGACAACCTTGTATGTTTTTGGTCCCCGCAGCTTGTGTAGGCCCTAGTAGAGTCCTTGTCTATCTGTGCCTCCATTGCTTCGGAGGAAGGTTATACACCACTGAAGCTTCTGGTAAGATCTTCCAGCCCAGTCCATGTTATACCTGGACACTTGAATACAAGACACCGGAGATTAAGTAATGGATTGAAGTTACATCTTGGTCATCTTAGACCTTGCCAGAAGCTACTTTGTTCTTCTAAAGGAACGGGAGACCACCCGTGTATTAATCGGGAGTCTGGTGACCGACAAAGAAAAATAGTAAAATTAAGTTGTACTGGAAGTTGTCCCATCCAGAAGATAGTGGAGGACTTGTCTGGACACCAACAATAAGTATCATCCCTGCAGTAATGAAAGTACAGCTCCGCAACGTGACCGGTTCTCTACCGTGCAGGATCTCTATTCGTGACTTGTCTTGCTGGTCACACGATAAACAGCAAGTGTTCAGTTTCCCTCTACTGCCTCCTCAGGTCAGGAGAAGCATTGCATGTGCCTATAGAAGTTACATGGCGATCTTTGTAATACAAGGAGGCAGTGGGTCCTCCACAATGAGAGGCTCTGGGGGTCATTTATCTTGGAATTTTCTCTTGTTTTCTCTTTTTTTTTTTTCTTTTCCCTCAACTTTTTGATATATTTATGCCTTAACGTGCGACTTTTCCACTCGCCTAGCAAACTTAGCCGCGCAAGAATTGTTCAATGTTACGCTTGATATATCTTTATAAATGCCCGATCTATCAAAATATAATAACGTTTTTTCACAGCGTTTAACCCCGTAATGGAAAATAGCACCCAAAATCGCAAATGCCATTTTGAAAAATATAAAAAGTGATCAAAAGGCCGTACAGTCCTAAAAATAGAAGCATTGAAAACGTCCTCAAGTCTCAAAAAATGACACCGCCCACAGCTCCGTACACCAAAGTATTAAAAAGTTATTAGCTCCAGAACATGACAAAATGAAGATTTATTTTTTTTTGTACATGTATGAAAACATTACCTATACAAATTTGGTATCCCCATGATTGTACTGACCCAGTGAATGAAGTAGACATGTCATTTGGGGCGCACAGTGAAAGATGTAAAATCCAAGCCCACAAGAAATGGCACGAATGCGTTTATTCATCATTTATACTGCATTCAGAATTTTTTCCCGCTTCCCAGTACACGGCATGGAGTATTAGATAGATACCATCTCCATCAAGTGCAATTTGTTACACAGAAAACAAGCCCTCACACAGTTCTTTACCTGGAAAATTAAAAAAAAGTTATAGATTTTTGAAGGTGGGGAGTAAAAAACAAAGACGCAAGAACGAAAAAGGGCCTGGACCTTAAGGGGTTAAAATCCAGACGTCAACATATAAAAAATTTCACAATTTGGTTCAAAGTCTTAGTTAAAAAAGTCACAAATAAACTCCAGTCCTGACCAGGTGTAAGAGAAACTTTCGTGTGGGTTGCAGAAGAGTTTGAGAGTTAAAAGTTGCAAAACCCCTCGAGACTCAGCCGCCTGATCTATCAACCTCAAAGATAAATCAAACAAGTCCAAAAGTCCCAGAAGAACCCAGAAAAGATACAAATGTCCTGACTAAAGAGAAACGACCCCCCCTCTGTGTAGCAGATCTCTACTCTAGCCTATAAAATATGGACTCACGGTCATCTCTTTAGAACATTATGGACTCTCAGAACATTCAAAGTTTTCTATGTGGACAACCCCTTTAAGTTTTAATACATGATAACCATTATAATAATGCAACTAAAATTAAGCAAGCTATTTCCTTGCAAGGCTTTGAGCACAGCATGCAGTTTTACAAGTCAACCATAGGAGGGTGCTGGGATTCAACAATAAAGACCGCTGTGTCAGCGTTTTTTCAATGACACACAAAGGGTCTGATAACAGAAGACAAAGGAAAGGAGAGGTGCCATTCTTCTTCGTCATCCTCCCCCTCTGCTCGTTGGTTCTCCTTCTGATAACACCAGATGTCAAAGTGACACCATGAATCCCACCACATGTGTTGCTTGGGGGATATTTATATTGTATGGTGGTAATTTTTTTTCCCCCCTGAGGTGTCACCTAAAGCTTTGAATAATCTAGTATCAACAGGGAGGCACAAGACACATCAGAACCTCCTACTTCCATGACGTCCCTGGCTACTAGAGATGATGTAAAAACGAAAGATTTTTGCCTCTTCTACAGGTGTAAATGTTCAATTTTGCTATATTATTTGGAGGGTCATGTCATCGATTCAACAGAAATATACACAGTGACCCAAAACTGGTCTCATCAGCCCTGCAGTAGAAAGATCCTGAGTCCTGGATGTTGTAGGAACATATTTTGGCGTCTAAATAACCCAAGAACATCAATACATGAGGTGGAATACTGTGCCATTGGGCAATGTGAATAACAGCATGCAATGTCAATCAGCTGCCTCTAAAGCCAGTAGGATCTTGTCATGTATCAAAAGTGGTCTGGACTCTCGTGATAGGGATGTAATATTACCACTATACAAGGCACTGGTTCGGCCTCACCTGGAATATGCTGTCCAGTTCTGGGCACCGGTCCATAAAAAGGAAGCCCTGGAGCTGGAGAGGGTTCAACGTAGAGCCACAAAAATGATAAGGGGTATGGAGGGTCTTAGTTATGAGGAAAGATTAAAACAACTAGATTTATTTAGTCTGGAAAAGAGACGACTACGAGGGGACATGATTAATTTATATAAATATATGAATGGTCCATACAAAAAATATGGTGGTAAGTTGTTTCAGACTAAATCAAATCAAAAGACGAGGGGGCACTGTCTCCGTCTGGAGAAAACAAGGTTTAATCACCGGAGGCGACAGGGCTTCTTTACTATGAGAACTGTCAATCTGTGGAATAGCTGAGCTGAGGAGCAGAGCACAGCAGGGACAGCGGAGAGCTTCAAGAAGGGTCTAGATGCCTTTTTACACCTAAATAACATTGATGGTTATGTTATATAGAATTATTTCCCATAAATCCCTTCCTCATCCAATCCCTTCCTTGGTTGAACTTGATGGACAGGTGTCTTTTTTCAACCGTATAAACTATGATACTATGAAGGTGATCTGAAACTGACATAAAGTGGCCTGGGTAAAGACCCAAGAACATAGGAGGTTCTCTTCCAAACAATGTTGGCTTCGAGGGACTGAAGAACTGAAAAGATGGTGGGACATGCTATCAATGCAACAGAGACAAAGTTGTGTCCAAAGACAAGAAGACCCAAAAACATGGTGGCTCCTTTCATGGATGTAGCAGCGGAGGTGCTGCCCCTATAGCTGGATGACTTGAAAGCATAGTTTGTCTTATAATCAATGTTGACTAGAAAGCCCAAAATTATGTGGGGACATTCCATAAACCCAACATCAACCATCTTGAGCTCAAGGTAGATGCACTACCATCATGGTCTGGATAACCTGAGAAGATAGCAGGTCTCTGTATCTCGGTGACGTTGACTTTAGGCAACAGTTTAACCAAAAAACATGAATTACCGTGGCCATACACAAAAAATCCCTGCAAAATGTACTGAGAAATTAGACAATGTGATCCAAACCATCTCCACAAAGATGTCCAGATAGCCTAAGAACATCGCAGATCTTCCCATCCCACCACCACTGATCGGGTGATTTAGAGCATTGCAGGTCTTCTAATTGGATGGATGTTGACATTGGGTGACCACAAAACCCACAAATTAGGTTGAGCGGTTCATCAAACCCAATGATATGCATCTTGAGTCCATGGTGGACGCGCTACCTTCATGGCCTGGTTAACCTGAGAACATCGGAGCTTCATCATGGGAGCTTCATCATCGAAACACTTCTCAGATGGTAAATATGGCGGAAAAAGACGGGTCGGAAATGTTGGATTTCGAAACGCAAGATCTTTTTCTTCTCAAGCCGTAACTAACCTCCTGAGATATCACCCACTTGGTTCCTACTTTAGACTGAGCACTTATTTGAGCGTTCATGGGTGTGGGGGAAGGGTTTTATGTCATTCTTACTGACATCTCCTAGAAATGGCCGTCCAGGAACCTATTTGTGTGGTCGATGTTGATGGTTCTCCTCCGGTTTGAGCAGGTCTTGTTCTCTTTCCACCTCCTTGAGTGACGGCAGCTGCTCCGCTCCATTGTAAACCCCATTATGAGTTGAGTGGATCCATGAATTGTAGTGTTTGTATTTCTTCTCCTCTATTTACCGTCTTTACCAAACAAGTCTATGGAAATCCGGCGAGGTGCGTCATTGTCTCCTCCTCAAAACAAAGGGAGGTTCAAGCAGATGCCAGGAGCTCTCTCTCCCCCTGAATGTCTGCGGCACGAGCAGATGGCAGACCTTGGCCAAATGGAAGACCTGCTGAGGTCAAGATGTCACCATCTGATTTCTTAACCACTGAGCCAGCAGAAGTGAAACCATGCGATAAGGAAGAAGCTGTCATAGACCGGGGCGGTGGTCAATCTTTATTAACCCTTAATGGTAAAGAACCGATCCACAAATACCATTTTAGGTGACGTGAGAGGCGCGGGACATGGCACAGCGCTGGACTCCACTATAAATAATTGAAGGCTTTGTATGTAGGTGCCAGCTTTTCTATACCACCTCCAATATGCTGGTCCTTAACCACTGCATCACCGCCCCCTGCTGCCACTCCCTATCCCAGCCGGCTCTTTAAATAGCAGAGATTGAATAATCAGCATAAATAATTTAGCTTTATTAATAATGCAAGGAAGACGGAAATGGAGGGGGGAAAGCAGCGCAACGGAGATACTCCCAGAATTCACTGCAGCCAAGGGCATTCTTAAAGACTTCTCTATCCTCGTAGCCTCTCCCAGATCCCGGTGCCTCACCCCCTCCACAGTCATCACCCTCCTGTCTCCTCCATCTAATACCACCACAATCCTGGAGAATGATACTGCTGAAACAATATGACATTGAAGGGTTAATGTTCTCATTTCAAGATATTTCACATGATCCCCAGGTTATACCAGCATGCTCCATATCCCTATATACTGTATAACTTATACCAGCTCTGTCTACATCACTATATACAGGAGATCCCCAGGTTATACCAGCTGTACATATATCATTATATACAGGAGATCCCCAGGTTATACCAGCTGTACATATATCATTATATACAGGAGATCCCCAGGTTATACCGGCTGTACATATATCATTATATACAGGTGATCCCCAGGTTATACCAGCTGTACATATATTATTATATACAGGAGATCCCCAGGTTATACCAGCTGTACATATATCAGTATATACAGGAGATCCCCAGGTTTTTATAGCGGGGACATATATCACTATATACAGGAGATCCCCAGGTTATAGGCTGTACATATATCACTGTATAAGGAATCCCAGGTTTATACGCGCTGTACATATATCACTTATCAGGAGATCCCCAGGTTATACCGGCTGTACAATATCATTATATACAGGGATCCCAGGTTACCGGCTGTACATTATCATTATAACAGGAGATCCCCAGGTTATAGTGGCGTGTACATATATCATTATAACAGGAGATCCCCAGGTTATAGCGGCTGTACATATATCATTATATACAGGAGATTCCCAGGTTATAGCTGGCTGTACATATATCATTATATACAGGAGATCCCCAGGTTATACCGCTGTACCTATACTCAGTATACAGGAGATCCCCAGGTTATAGCCGGCTGTAACATAATCATTATATACAGGGATCCCCAGGTTTATACCGGCTTACATATATCATTATATACAGGAGATCCCCAGGTTATACCGGCTGTACATATCATCATATACAGGAGATCCCAGCGTATATAGCGCTGTACATATATCATTATATGCAGGAGATCCCCAGGTTATAGCGGCCTGTAATATATCCATTATATACAGGAGATCCCAGGATGGATATACCGGCTGTACATATATCACTATTAACAGGAGATCCCCAGGTTATGCGGCTGTACATATCACTGTATACAGGAGATCCCCAGGTTAGTAGGCTGTACATATATCACTGTATACGGAGATCCACCAGGTTATAGCGGCTGTACATATATCACTGTATACAGATGATCCCCCAGGTTATACAGCGGCTGCTGTACTAATTACATTATATAGGAGATCCCCGGTCCTATACGGGCTGTACATATCACGTATACAGGAGATCCCAGGTTCAGTTATAGCGGCTGTACTATACTGTATACAGAGATCCCCAGGTTTAGCGGCTGTACAATATCACTGTATACAGGAGATCCCCAGGTTATAGCGGCTGTACATATATCACTGTATACAGGAGATCCCCAGGTTATAGCGGCTGTACATATATCACTGTATACAGGAGATCCCCAGGTTATAAGCGGCTGTACATATCTCACTGTATACAGGAGATCCCCCAGTTGTATAGCGGCTTGCTACATATATCACTGTGATACAGGCGATGAGATCCCAGGTTATAGCGGCTGTACATATATCACTGTATACAGGAGATCCCCAGGTTATAGCGGCTGTAACATATATACAGCTGTATTACAGGAGATCCCCAGGTTATAGCTGGTCACGTTGTACATATATCAGTATACAGGAGATCCCCAGGTTATATAGCGGCTGTACATATATCACTGTATACAGAGATCCCGCAGGTTTTACGGTGTTACTATATCACGATAATACAGGAGATCCCAGGTTATAGCGGCTGTACTATATCACTGTATACAGGAGATCACCCAGGTTATACCGGCTTGTACATCGATTCACTAGTAATACAGAGGATCCCCAGGTATACGGCTTTCCTGTACAGCCTCCAGTTATTGCGTTATTGACACAGTAAGAGATCCCAGGTTATTAGCGGCTGTACATTATCACTATACAGGAGATCCCAGGTAAGCGGCAGTACATATATTTACACAGGAAGTCCCAAGTGGTTATCAGCGGCTGTACATACTATCACTATACAGGAGAATCCCCAGGTTATACGGCTGTACGTATAAGATCACGTGCTCACGATCAGGAGTAGACCCCAGGTTACTACCGGGCTGTACATACTATTGTACATACAGAGACTCGGATATGCCCTGGTTATTATCCGCTGTGTACATATATATTACACTATACAGGAGATCCCAGGTTATACCGAGCTGTACATATATCATTAGTATACATAGGAGATTCCGCAGGTTTACCGGCTGTACATAGTATATATCGTGATACAGTTGAGACGAATAGGTTATTACCGGCATGTTCACGAATCCCAGTTAGCTTACATTATGATACAGGAGATCCCCAGGTTAACCAGGCTGTACTAGATCATTATATCACAGGAGATCCCCCAGGTATACAAAGCGGCTGGTACATATATCTTACAAAATTTGTTTTCCCCCCCCCCTACCGATCCCCCCCAGGTTATACCGGCTAATTATAATTTACATGCTCTAACAGTTGATTCCACCATGTTATACAAGCGCTGTACATTTATCATTATACAGGAGATCCCCAGTATGGGTCCCCCTGTACATTATATCATTATATGACAGGAGCCCAGGTTATACAGCTGTAACAATATCACTTATATACAGAGAGATCCCCAGGTATAACCGGCTGTACATTATATCTAGATAAGGAGACCCAGGTTACCGAGACCGCTAGTACATATTCTCATTACTGTACACAAGAGAGTGTCCCGTCCATAGGTATAAGCCCGACTTCGACGGCTTACCTACATGATCATTGTAGTACAGGCAGATCCCGGGTTTATGACCCCGGCTAGTGTGACATCATATCATCCATGATATACAGGAGCAGCCTGAGCCCGCAGGTCCTAGTACTATACCAGGAACTCCAGTACAGCGTATCCAGATTCACTTATATACAGGAGATCCCAATGTCGCGTACTATTCAATATACGGAGATCCTTATCCCGTGACATATACATATAGTACAGTGAGATCCCCAGGTGTGACATACCGCTGTTATCACACATTCAGGTATAAGTCAGCGAAGCAGGTTATCCCGCAATGGGGTACTTTAGCATAGGGTCTATCAGATCTCCGGTACACCTTACTTGAAGGATATTATATACGGAGAATCCCCAGGTGTATACCAGGATGGACATATATCTCATTAGTTAAGAGGAGATCCCCCCAGGTTAATAACCCTGTACTATATATCTATATACAGAAATCCCCGAGTTGTTAAAACCGGCTGTATCATATTCTTCAATAGATACAGAGATCCCCAGGTTAATGACCAGAACTGACTACATAAGATAGAGGGGATTGCCTAACAGGTTAGTGACCCCGGTACATCAACTGATCAGGATATCCCCGTGTTTACGGCTGTACATGATATCATGTAATACAGGAGACTCCCCAGGTTATAACCGCTGTACATATATCATCTATATACAGGAGATCCCAGGTTATAGCTCCAGGTGTACTATATTCTTATATACAGGAGATCCCGGTTATACCGCTGTACATATATCATGGTATACAGAGACCCAGTGGTTATACCGGCTTGTATTATATTATATAACGGAGATCCCCAGGTTCTCTCGCTGTACATATTCATTATATACAGGAGCTACCCGGTTAACCAGCTGGTGACATAATCATATATATATAGAGGAGATCCCCAGGTATACCAGCTGAAATATCATTATCTACAGGAGATCCCAGGTTAGATCGGCTGTACATATTATCATTATATAAAGGAGATCCCAGGTTTTACCGGACTGTAATATATCAATATATACAGGAGATCCCTGGATTAACCGGATGTACATATATCAATTATCTACAGGTAGATCCCAGGTGTTACGCAGTGTACTATATCTTATATACAGGAGTCCCAGGTTTACCGGTGTAATAATCTTAATAAGGAGATCCCAGGTTATACAGCTGTACATATATCATTATATACAGGAGATCCCCAGGTTATACCAGGCTGTACATATATCCTATATAGAGTCCCCAGGTATTACCAGCTGTACATATATCATATCTACAGGAGATCCCCAGTGATATACGGCTTACAATATCATTATATACAGGAGATCACAGGTTTACGGTTGTACAGATATCACTACACGGAGATCCCCAGGTTATAACACGCTGTACATATATCAATTATATCAGGAGATCGCCCAGGTTATACCGCTGTATCATATCATTATATCAGGAGATCCCCGGTTTTATCCAGCTGTTATATCATAATTATACAGGAGATCCCCAGGTTATAAACGCTGTACTTATATCATCTATATACAGGAGATCCCATTTATACCGGCTGTACATATATCATTATATACAGGAGATCCCCAGGTTATACCGGTGTACATATATCATTATATACAGGAGATCCCAAGGTTATACAGGACTGTACACAATACTTCTTATAAAGGAGATCCCCAGGTTATATACGGAGGGTACATATATCATTATATACAGGGAGATCCCAGGTTATACCGCTGTACATATATCTTATATAGGGAGATCCCAGGTTATACGGCTCGTACCATATTCATATATACGAGGATCCACCCCCATAACCCCCCCCGGAGATCCCAAGGTATACCGCTGTACATATATCATTAGATACAGGAGAACCCCAGGTTATACAAAGTGTACATATATCCCATTATATACAGGAGATCCCCAGGTTTTATACCGGGCTGTAATATATCATTATATACAGGAGATCCCAGGTTATACCGGCCTGTACATATATCATTATATACAGGAGATCCCAGGTTATAGCGGCCATGTATATCCTATATAAGGAGACCCCAGGTTATAGCGGCCTGTACATATACAGTATATACAGGATATCCCAGGTTATACCGGCCCTGTACATAGCACATTATATACAGGAGATCCAAGGTATTCCAGCTGTATAATATATCATATATACGGAGATCCCCAGGTTCTAGACGGCTTGTACATATATCATTATATACAGGAGATCCCACGGTATATACGGCTGTACAATATCATTATACAGGGAGATCCCCAGGTTCTACGGCTTTACAAATGCTTATATACAGGAGATCCCCAGGTTACAGGCCTGTACATATATATATATATACAGGAGAATCCCCCAGGTTATATTACCGGCTGTACATATATCTTATATACAGGAGATCCCCAGGTTTACCGGCTTTGTAACATATATATATATACAGGAGATCCCCAGGTTATACCAGCTGTACATATATCATTATTATACAGGAGATCCCCAGGTTATACGGCTGTACATATACCATTATATACAGGAGATCCCCAGGTTATACCGGCTGTACATATATATTATAACAGGAGATCCCCAGGTTATACCGGCTGTACATATATCATTATATACAGGAAGATCCCCAGGTTATACCAGTATGTACAATATCATTATATACAAGGAGATCCCCAGGTTTATACGGTGTACATATATCATTATATACAGGAGATCCCCAGGTTATACCGGCTTGTACATATATCATTTATACAGGAGATCCCAGGTTTTATACCGCTGTACCATAATCATGATATACAGGAGTATCCCCAGGTTATACAAGCTGTACATATATCATTATCTACAGGAAATCCCCGGTTATACTGCGTGTTACATATATCATTATATACAGGAGATCCCCAGGTCTTATAGCGGCATGATATAGGTGAGTACTGGGAGGGGGCAGTATGATGTGTGATGGGTCTCTGTGCTCGGATTAGTAGCAGGCAGAGGAATCAGTTCATCCGTCTCTCTCTGCAATGAATTATTCAGTCTGCACCTCTGCTATCGCTCTCAATACCAGCCATTTAGCTGGTGATCATATACTTAATGACCCTGCGGTCGGTGGTCGGGGGCTTGCTGACACTTCAGTATGATTCATCCATTGATAATGGAGGCTCTGAGTGAACTAACCCTAGTGTGGCCTCCTTATGTTCTTTTAAGCGGCCAAACAAAACTTCAAAATTTAAAGAAAAGTTTGACGTTTTGAAACTAATTTAGAAATTCCAATGAAAATTCTGCCGAATTGACGCATCACCCACTTCCTCCCTTGTCTGTAGAAAGTTTCTAAAAAGCTGTAACCCCCCCCCATTCAGCTGCAGCTGGGACCCCCCTCCTGGCATTGGGGGGCTTGTAAACCCAGCGCTATTAGGTTAGTCCACGCCCTGTCCTCCCCCCTCACACTGACCTCACACTATGGCTCTGAGAAACATATAGGGATATATATAATATATACTGTGACTACCAGTCCCACCTATACGCTACGAGACCAGACAGGGCGCAGACCCCATCATAGAAATCATAACCGGGATACAATTGTATGATATATTTCTGTCCATTCTCTAGTTCTTGTATTTCCTTCATGCAAGGCTGGTGCCCGTATGTAGCAGCCGGTCCAAAAAACAGGGGGGGGTATTACTCCTGCACCCAGCCCACTGAAAAAGAAAAAGCACAGCCACCTTGAGGTTGAAGACGTCACTGGCGCTGATGGAAGTACAACCTGTTGGAGGCAAGGACAGGAAACTCCCCCTTCCAGCCGCACCCTGCCAGCCATGCCCCTTTCTCTCCACTCCATGCCACCACTGCAGGACATTGGGTAATTATCGCACAAGTGATAGCGATGATCCCTCGAATCATGCAGTCTTTCCCTGCTTTGCTATGGTATTATATTTCAGGGGCCACAGTGTATGATATTATTATATCAGGGGCACAGTGTGTGTGATAGTATTATATACAGGGGCAAAGTGTGTGATAGTATTATATTAGGGGGCACAGTGTGTGATAGTATTATATTCAGGGGACGCAATGTCTGGTAGTATTATAAACAAGGGCACAGTTGATATATTATCATCATGGTGTATTAGTATTTCAGGGACAGTGTGTGATATATTTATTATATTCAGGGGCCCAGTGGTGTGATAGTATTATATACAGGGGCAAAGTGTGTGATAGTAGTATATTCGGGGGCACAGTGTGTGATAGTTTATATTCAGGGGACGCAATGTCTGGTAGTATTATAAACAAGGGCCAGTGTGATATTATTATATTCAGGGGCACAGTGTGTGATATTATTATATTCAGGGGCACAGTGTGTGATAGTATTATATACAGGGGCAAAGTGTGTGATAGTATTATATTAGGGGGCACAGTGTGTGATAGTATTATATTCAGGGGACGCAATTGTTGCGTTGTATTATAAACAAGGGCACAGTTCTATCTTAGGGGTAAAGTTATTTTTCAGGGGCTACAGTGGTGATATTATTATATTCAGGGCCAGGTTGTATGCCTGTTAACAGGGCATGTGTAGGATGATGGGCAATTTAGTATATATTCAGGGGATGCAAGTGTGGTAGTATATAAAACTACAGGGGCACAAGTTGTGATAGATTATATTCGGAAAGGGGTTGTAGACCTAGTGGTGATAGTATATATTCAGGGAGCCAGTGTTGTGTAGTATTATAAACCAGGGCAACAGTGTGATATATATTATATTCAGGGGGAACAGTGTGTCGGATATTATTTATTCAGGGACACAGTAGATGTGGTGTAGTATTATATTCAGGGGACGCAATGTCTGGTAGTATTATAAACAAGGGCACAGTCTGATACTATTATATTCAGGGGTACAGTGTGTGATATTATTATATTCAGGGGCACAGTGTGTGATAGTATTATATACAGGGGCAAAGTGTGTGTGATAGTATTATATTAGGGGGCACAGTGTGTGATAGTATTATATTCAGGGGACACAATGGGGGTCATTTACTAAGGGCCCAAATCGCGTTTTACTGTCGAGTTACCCGAATTTTTCCGTTTTGCGCCGATTTTCCCTGAATTGCCCCGGGTTTTTGGCGCACGCGATCGGATTGTGGCGCATCAGGGCCAGCATACACGCGACGGAAATTGGGGGCCGTGGCCGAGCGAAAACCCGACGGATTCGGAGAAACCGCTGCATTTTAAATAAAAAAGTGTCGCTGGACACGCGCTTACTTGCACTCGGCCCGACTTGGTGAAGTTCAGTGAACTCCGATGAACTTCAGCGCAGCAGCGACACCTGGTGGAAGTCGGAGGAACTGCCTTAGTGAATCGCCGGAAGACCCAAATCCAGCGCAGAGAACGCGCCGCTGGATCGCGACAGGACCTGGTAATTAAATCTGCCCTAATGTGTGGTAGTATTATGAACAAGGGCAGAGTGTGATAGTATTATATTCAGGGGTACAGTGTAAAGCAGTATTATACTTAGGAAAACAGTGGGGCACATTTACTAAGGGTCCGCGGACCGCATTTTCGCCGGAATTCCGATTTCCGATTTGCAGCGCATTTAACAGGGTTTTTTGGTGCACACGATCGGATTTTGGCACAATCGTGTCGACTTTCATGCGCCGCAAATCGGGGGCGTGGCCGTCAGACAACCCGACAGATTACGACTACACACGGGATTTAAAATTCAAATTGTGTCACAAGACATGCACAAGACAAGCACCGGGAAGAAGAAGGTGAACTCCGAAAGACTTTAGCGGGGAAAGGACACAGATGCAGGAAATCGGGTGTACGAGCTATGTGAATCGCGCCAGACTTCATCTTTGTCGGACTGTCCGGATCGGGGATTGTGACAGGACCGGGTAAGTAAATTTTCCCCAGTGT
Organism: Engystomops pustulosus; assembly: GCA_019512145.1. Taxonomy (NCBI): domain Eukaryota; kingdom Metazoa; phylum Chordata; class Amphibia; order Anura; family Leptodactylidae; genus Engystomops; species Engystomops pustulosus. Next base: position 24,927 of record WNYA01000908.1, on the reverse strand, counting down.
GTGGTAGTTTATAAAGGGGCACAGTGTATGATAGTATTATATTCATGGGCATAGTATGAGTCAGTATTATATGCAGAGGACACAGAATGAGGCAGTATTACATTCAGGCACACAACGTGAGGCGGTATTATATTCAGGGACACAGTGTGAGACAGTATTATTTTCTGGGACACAGTGTGAGGCAGTATTATTTTCTGGGACACAGTGTGAGGCAATATTATATTCAGGGGCACAGTGTGTAGCAGTATTATCTTCAGGGGCACAGTGTGTGATAGTATTATATTCAGGAACACAGTATGAGGCAGTATTTTACACAGATGACACAGTATGAGGCAGTATTATTTTCAGGGGACACAGTGTGTAGCAGTATTATATTCAGGTACACTGTATGAAGCAGTATTATATGCAGAGCACACGGTGTGAGGCAGTATTATATTCAGGGAACACAGTGTTATATTCTGGAACACAGTGTGTGGCAGTATTGTATGCAGAGGACACAGTATTATAGTTAGGGACACAGCGTGCGGCAGTCTTTTATATCTGTACTTCCATATAGCGTGGTGTATGCTGGCGGCCATGTTGTCTCTGCAGGGAGCAGCCATTAGCCTTCCTCCATCACACGCTCTGACACCTCCACCTCTCATCCTCTTATCCTCTGCCATTAGAAATCTGTTACTTCTCAGCACTTGTTCACATTAGCATACAGACACTAACAAATACAGATGCCAGGGCCGCTCACCTCTGACCCCAGACATCTGCTCAGGCCACAGGGGCCATTCCCAGTTATCTGCCGCCTCATACACAACATAGACAGCAGAAAGCCACCAAGTGACCATCAGTGTCCATCACTGCCAGCAGCTCTCATGTCCAGGGATCCGCGCAGGAGAGAGCTTCATGTCACAACTCCAACCATACCTCATCATAGGACAGGACTGCACTGACACATGGGGGTCCTGGGAATGTGCTGCCCACCTGTACTCATACAACTACAGGGACAGGACGGGGACACGCTGACACTTGGGGGACAGGGACACGCTGACACTTGGGGGACAGGGACACGCTGACACTTGGGGGACAGGACAGGGACACGCTGACACTTGGGGGACGGACAGGGACACGCTGACACTTGGGGGACAGGACAGGGACACGCTGACATGGGGGACAGGACAGGGACAGACGGGACACTTGGGGGACAGGAGCAGGACACGCTGGCACGGGGGACAGGACAGGGAACGTGACATTGGGGACAGGACAGGGACACGGATGACACGGGGGGACAGGACAGGGACACGCGGACACTGGGGACAGGACAGGGACACGACTGGACGGACACTTGGGGCGGACAGGGACAGGACGACGCTGACACTTGGGGCACAGGGACCTACACTTGGGGGACAGGAACAGAACGCTGACACTTGGGTGACAGGACAGGGACCCGCTGAAACTTGGGGGGACAGGAAAGGGACACGCTGACACTTGGGGGGAAGAAAGGGACGCGCTGACACTTGGGGGACAGACAGGGGCACGGTGAATCTTGGGGGCAGGACAGGGACACGCTGACACTTGGGGGACAGGGACAGGGACACGGTGACACTTGGGGGCACAGGGACCATGCTGACACTTGGGGGACAGGGCAGGGGACACGCTGACACTTGGGGGGAAGGACGGGAAAGCTGACTGACACTTAGGGTACAGGACAGAACACGCTGACACTTGGGGGACAGGCAGGGACACGCTGACACTTGGGGACGGGCAGGGACACGCTGACACTGGGGGGACAGGGCAGGGACACGCTGACTTGGGGACAGGACAGGGACACGCTGACACTTGGGGGACAGGGACACGCTGACACTGGGGTACAGGACAGGGACACGTGACACTCGGGGGGACAGGACAGGGACACGCTGACACTTGGGGGACAGGACAGGGCACGCTGACACTTGGGGGACAGGGCAGGGACACGCTGACACTTGGGGGAACAGGGAGGGACACGCTGACACTCGGGGAACGGAGGAGGACACTTGGGGACGGACGGGAACAGGGGGCGGAACACTTGGGACAGGGACACGCTGAACTTGGGGACAGGACAGGGACACGCTGACACTGGGGGACAGGACAGGGACACGCTGACACTTGGGGGACAGGACAGGGACACGCTGACACTTGGGGGACAGGACAGGGACACGCTGACACTTGGGGACAGGACAGGGACACGCTGCCTTGGGGACAAGACAGGGACACGTGAACTGGGGACAGGACAGGACACGCTGACACTGGGGGACAGGACAGGGACACGCTGACATTGGGGGGACATGACAGGGGACACGCTGACACTTGGGGGACAGGACAGGACACGCTGACACTTGGGGACAGGACAGGGACAGCTGGACACTTGGAGGACAGGACAGGAGGGACACGACCTGACACTTGAAGGGACAGGATAGGACCACGCTGACACTGGGGGACAGGAAAGGGACACGCTGACACTGGGGGACAGGGCAGGGACACGCTGACACTTGGGGGAAAGGGCAGGAACGCTGAACTTGGGGGGACAGGACAGGGACACGTGACACTTGGGGTACAGGGACAGGGACACGGAACTTGGGGGACAGGAAAGGGACCACGCTGACACTGGGGGACAGGACAGGGACACGCTGACACTTGGGGGACAGGAAAGGGACACGCTGATTCCCCATGATACCTCCCACTTTCAGGGTCACCAGAGTCAGAGACCCCACCCCCCCTACAACCTGCTTTTGGAGGAAAAGAGGTGAAAGTGGTTTCCCTACAGAACCACCACAGGGGATATTGAGTACAGCGGTCCCCTACTTAAGAACACCTGACTTACATACGACCCCTAGTTACAAAGGACCTCGGATTTTGATTAATTGCTTGTACTTTAGTCTTAGGCTACAATAAACCTATAACCGTTATAAATGATGTCTGTAATTAAGATTTATTGTTATCCTGGTTCTTAGACAAACAGGCGGTCCCACTACTTAAGGACACCCGATTACAGACAACTCATAGTTACAGACAGACCCTCTGACTCTCTGGTGAAGCTCTCTGAATGCTTTTACTATGTCCCAGACGCAATGATGAGCTGTATGTGTCTGTAATGAAGCTTTATTGATAATCCTTGTCCCATTACAGCACAAAAATGTTTAAATTGCAATTGGCACTGGGGCCAAAATTTTTTTTGTCTGGATCTACAATTATAAAATATACAGTTTCGACTACATACAAATTCAACTTAAGAACCAACCTCCAGACCCTATTTGTACGTAACCCGGGGACTCTCTGTAAAACATTTTTTAAAATCCAATTGTCCACAGAGACCAAAAAATTTTGGACTTGGGGTTACAATGATAAAGTATCAGTTCGATTACATACAAATCAACTTAAGAAAAAACTACAGAACCTTATCTTATGTAACCCGGGGACTGCCTGTATTCCACATTCCCATAGAAATCCATGTATGTAATGTGTCACTGCTCCTGCGGTCAGTGGGGTCTCTTCTCAGCCATTCTGTGGTCTTTCCCCCACTTCATGTCTGCCCCCCCCCCCTCCTCTCCATTTTATCTCCTACATCATAAAGATTATTTTGTAATTGAAAACTAACTTTCAAAAATAATATAGAAAGAACTATTAATACATTACATCACCAATATGTGTCACACTTTGGAGCTCTCTTTTTTTCTTACTTTTTAATCAACTACCTAAAACAATTTTCTTTGAAAAATTGAAATCGCATTAATAGAGTGAATATTTTCTACACAATATCCTGTAACGATCAGCCTCATCTACTGCTATCCTACTGATAGAAATGGTTATTTTACCTTTAGATCTCATTCTTCTTTGTTCTAGGAAATGATTTTTGACCATAAAAAGTCTTAAATGTTATTGGGTTATTTTATTTTTTAACAAATTTTTAACAATTTTTTTTGTACATGTATTCTCTTTTTATTGTATTTTATCCTGGTTTAGTGTTGTACTGTATTTTTCTCTCTCTGGTCTCGGGGTGGGCAGATTGTAGTAGAAGGCGAGGCGGGGGCTGGGGTGACAGATGTAAAGGACTATAGGTAATTAGTGACATATGGTTCTAACCACAACCTTGTAAGGGGAGTGGGCCCGGCCCGACCATCTGATCCCATAGAAGAAGAGAGGAGGAGACCCTCACTGTGACTGCACCAGTCACCATTACTCTAGATACGGGGTCTGTTCTGTAGAACAAGAGCCGAGTGACTACAGAGATCAGAGAACAAAATTATACAATTTTATTATTTCTTATTTACTATATTGTAATTATTTCCTATCGCTTTTTAAAATTATTTTGACATTCTTGATTTTTTTTTTAAAAATTATATGCCGATAAATATAAGGTAACACACACAGTATTTTCTGTACAGTTGAACAATAATTACAACATTATGGACTTTATGAGCAGCGATTTATTTGAAAAAGGGTTGGATTTGAAAGATTGGAGGGGCGGAGATTTTGTAATAATCGTTCACTGAATTTTTAATGACTTTTAGTAAATTTCCTGACAGATGGCAAGCGTAAAATATTTTGACTAAAACACAAGCTGTCTGTCTGTAGGGTTACTTTAAAGAACTTCTACTTGGGGGACAGGACAAGGACACGCTGACACTTGGGGGACAGGACAGGGACATGCTGACACTTGGGGGACAGGACAGGGACACGCTGACACTTGGGGGACAGGACAGGGACACGCTGACACTTGGGGGCAGGACAGGGACACGCTGACACTGGGGGACAGGACCGGGACACGCTGACACTTGGGGGACAGGACAGGGACACGCTGACACTTGGGGGGGCAGGACAGGGACACGCTGACACTTGGGGAACAGGACAGGGACACGCTGACACTTGGGGGGGGGGAAGGACAGGGACACGCTGACACTTAGGGTAAGGACAGGACGCACGCTGACCTGGGGACAGGACAGGGCACGCTGACACTTGGGGGACGGACGGGGCCGCTGACACTTGGGGAACAGGACAGGGGCAGCTACACTGGGGGGGGGGACAGGACAGGGACACGGATGCACTTGGGGACCAGGACGGGGACACGTGCACACTCACTTGGGGGACTAGGACCAGGGACACGCGACACTTGGGGACAGGAAGGGAGACACGCTGACATGGGGGACGGCGGGACACGCTGACATTGGGGGACAGGACAGGGACACGCTGACACTTGGGGAGGGGCACAGGACAGGGACACGCTGACACCTTGGGGCACAGGAAAGGGACACGTGCACTTGGGGGGGGACAGGAATGGACACGCTGACACTTGGGGGGGGCACAGGACAGGGGACACTCTGACACTGGGGCAGGACAGGGACACGCTGACACTTGGGGAACAGGACAGGGACACGCTGACACTTGGGGTACAGGACAGTGGCACGCTGATGCTTGGGGGACAGGGACACATTGACACTTGTGGGACAAGACATTTACACTTGGGGTGCTGACACTGGGGGGGACATGACAGTGAAGCACTGATGCTTGTTATACAGAATACCTCTGACACTCTGTACAGGTACAGGACAGTGACACCCTGCCAGTTAGGGGACACTACAATGATACACTGATACATGGGTTACAGGACAATGACATGCTGAGTATAATAACTTTATTAATATTATAATTGCTGGATATAATTTTCTTTTGGTATTAGTGTAAGTGATGTTTTCACATTTTTTTACCCCTGAATACAGTAAATGAAATATTAAACGCGTCATCAAATTTCTTTACTTTACTTTCCAGTAAAGGATTTGTGTAGTTGCTATCATCAGGAAACTCTTACCAGATGTTGCTGGAAAACACATCAAGCCCACGGGGAAAAATAATCAAACCATAGAAGTCATGAATTAAGTGATGAAATGGAAAAATACTTGAACACATGAAGAAAGCGAGGTGCAAAAAGCCAGTGGAAAATAATATCAGCTGTTTCAAAATATGACCTATAAAAAGGCGTTCATCCCAAGAGCTACACAAGAAACATCTCATGATGGGTAAAACCAGAGAGACGCTCAAAAATATTGGGGGGGATTTACTATTTGTGGGCAAGGACGAAGCCGGCATCGGAGATCAGTCTCGGAAAGCAAGCTCGATGTATTAAAGTGGTGCACGGCTGTGAGTGATACTGGGTAGACGGAATTAATCAGTTGTGCGCCAGAAAAATGCCGACCAGTAAAAAGTGTACGGCCAAATTTTACATGACTGCGCCTTAATTTTGCTTAATATTTTTCTGGTCTATTGTGCGCCTAAATTTGCGCCTAAAAATGCTGGCAAAATAACATAAATGTGGAGGATAATGTGAAACATAGGCCACGCCCACTTGCGACCAAAAAAGACGGAGGAAAGTCGGATAGTCGGAAACATCTGTTTTCTGGCGCAAACTCATTATAAAATGATCCGCAACAATTCTGTGCCCAACAAACACTTAACAATGCCGGCATTTTTTTGGCGGCAGATGCGATAATACTGCCCATTGTTGCTGTTGTGTAGCATACGGCACTGGCAAACTTAAGTAATTGAAGGAAGGATGAATGAATGGATTAATGTGCAGATACATTTCTCATATACGGTGAATCTGCTGGCCATCTCTGACTGGTGATGAAGATGAAACAATGGTGGACATGGAGCATGACAATGTTCCCAAAACACATAGCCAAGGAACCAGAGAAAGAAAACGTGGTTACTATTTATAGAAGGAACTGGAGCTCAGAGTTAGTAGAGGAACCTCCAGGATGTGAAGATTTTAGTTTTGAATATGGACCACGATCCGCCCAGGGAACTGCAGGACACTAGTTTTCCATACAGGAGGTGGCTGAAGCTTCTAACAAACCACGGCTTTTGTACCACGCGTGAAAAAAAATTTAGTACGTTGTTCAATATTTCACATTAAGTTATAGCAGCCAATATTGGGGTCATTTTACAGGGCCCGAATGCGTTTTCCCGAGTGTTACTCGGAATATTCCGATTTGCCGCCGATTGTACCTGATGAATTGCCCCGGGATGTGTCGACCGCGATCGGATTGTGGCGCATCGGCGCCGGCAAGGCCGCGACGGAAATCGGGGGGCGTGGCCGAACGAAAACCCGAAGTATTCGGAAAAACCGCCGCATTTAAAAACCGAAAAGTGTCGCTTGGGGAGCGCTAACTCACCTGGTCGAGGTGGTGCATTCCGGCGCGTGGAGAGATGATTTCAGCGCGCAGCGCACACCTGGGGACGGCGGAGGAGAACTGCCTTCATGAATCCCGGCCGGACCCGAATCCAGAGCAGAGAAGCGCCGCTGGATCGCGAATGGGCCGGGTAAGTAAATTTGCCCATTATGTTCATAAGTGTCAAGATTGCTTTCTATTAATGATAGATTTTGGTGGTTGTCATGACTTGCCATGGCTTTTGCACCTCTATTTCCTTATGTGTTCAGTACTTTCCAGTGTTGATGTATCTAAGGTGTGGATTTGCTGCAGGTGTGGATTGGCACAGATCTGCAATTTTTAAGACACGAATGACACGAACGAGCACCGTTTTACCCACATTGGGAGCCTACTGCACACAGCATAGGTGAGCGCACATCTGATACATGACTAAGACAGAAACTGGCTTAAAGGCTGACAAAACGAAACAAAAGTAAAAAGCGAGTTCAGTTCACCTCCCTTTCATGATGGTATGTGATGATAGGGATGGATGCACGGAGCTGTGTGGGGGGCCATCAGTGAGATCCAAGCCAAGAATAAATCACATAGGAACTCCATGAAGAGGTTTCCATGAAAAAAAAATCACTATTATTGGGGACATTTAAAATTTCTTCAAAACTGCGTTTTAACTAGTGCTAGGGTAATGCTTCAGGAAAGCAAATTTCAATGATTCAATCCTTCTAGTTGTTTCTGACACCTAGTGAAAATTTCAGGTCAATACCACCGACATTCGATATGTTTTCACCCACTGCATGTAGACCGGCCCACGAAGATAACACACAAATGGAATCTTCTTATGAGGAAAGACAATTGTAGACAAGTAAAAAGAAGAAAGAGAACATCTAACTGCAAGAAGTGGCATTTGGCAGAGACCACAGAGGGGTCGGGGGTGAGGAGCTTGGGACCTGAGAGGAACAGGTGAGATGTAGAGGAGAGTCACTGAGGATCATATTATACATACAAGTAATATTATAATATAACATTTGTATTTTATATATTAAAGAAATATATATAATAAAGTCAACTAAATGTATATACAGCATACTTCCCCCATCAGCACACTTTGTGCTAAAATACAACATTAATAGAAATATGACTACTATAATACTGTCCCCTAGGTTACAAGATATAATACTATAATATGCTCCTATGTACAGGAATCAACTACTATAATACTGCCCCCTGTACAGGAATATAATACACTAATACACGCCCCAGTATGACAGAATATAACTACTTAATACTGCCCCTATGTATAAGAATATAACTACTATAATACTGCTCCCTATTTACAAGAAATAAAATACTATAATACTGTCCCCTATGTACAGAATATAACTACTATAATACTGCCCTATGTACAAGAATATAACTACTATAATAAGCCCCTATGTACAAGAATTAAATACTATAATAGTCCTATGTACAAGAATATAACTATCTATAATACTGCCCCTATGTAAGAGAATATAACTACTATAATACTGCCCCCTATGTACAAGATATAACTACTATAATACGCCCCCCTATGTACAGGAAAATATAACTACATCATACTGCTCCCTATGTACAGGAAATAACTACTATAATACTCCCCCCCCTATGTACAAGAATAGAACTACTATAATACTGCCCCCTGTGTACAAGAATGAGAACTACTATAATGACTGCCCCCTATGTACAAGAATAAACTACTATAATACTGCCCCTAGTACAAGAAATATACTACTATATACTGCTCTATGTACAAGAATATAACTACTATAGATACTGACCCCTAGAGAGAATTATAATAGGAGAACATGCTACGGAAGTTTTCCTATAAACTGTCCCCTATGTACTAGAATATAACTACTATAATACTGCCCCTATTGTAAGAGAATATAAACTACTATAATAATGCCCCCTTGTACAAGAATATAACTACTATAATACCGCCCCCTAGTACAGGATATAAATACTATAATACTGCTCCCTATGTACAGGAATATAACTACTAAATCCTCCCCCCCCCTAGTACAAGATAGAACTACTATATACTGCCCCCTGTGTACAAGAATAGAACTACTATAATATGCCCCTATGTACAAGATATAACTACTATATACTGCCCCCTATGTACAAGAATATAACTATATATACGTGCTCCTATGTACAAGAATATAACTACTATAAACTGCCCCCTATGTACAAGAATATAACTCATAATACTGTCCCCTATGTACAAATATAAACTACTATAATACTGCCCCTATGTGCAGGAATATAACATACTATAATACTGCTCCTATGTACAAGAATATAACTACCTAATACTGCCCCCATGTGCAGGCAATAACTCTATAATACTGCCCCCTCCGTTACAAGAATATAATACTATAATAACCTGCCACCTAGTACAGGGATTAAACTCTATAATACTGCCCCCCATGTACAAGAATATAACTACTATATAACGCCCCCTATGTACAAGAAAAAACTACTATAATACTGCTTCCTATGTACAAGAATATAACTACTATAATACTGCCCCTAGTACAGAATATAAATACTATAATACTGCCCCCTATGTACAGGGATATAACTACTAAATTACTGCCCCCTTGTACACAGAATATAACTACTATAATACTGCTCCTATGTACAAGAATATAACTACTATAATACTGCCCTATGTACAGGATATAACAATATAATACTGCCCCCTATGTACAAGATATAACTACTATAATACTGCCCCTATGTACAAGTATATAACTACTATATACTGCCCCTGTTACAAGAAATAACTACTATAATACTGCCTCCTAGTACAAGAAATAACTACTATAATACTGCCCCTATGTACAGAATAATAACTACTATAACACTGTCCCTTAAGCATAGGAGAAGACAGTATATGTGAGTTGGTGGCACAGGACTCTTGTTCAGTACCATGGACATGGAGGAGCAGCAGATGGGGGGCCTCTGGTATAGAATAATTTGCTCCGCTGTCCATGAATCAACAACAACAGTGCCTGGAGCCCTAACAGTTATCCACAGGGGCAATACCATATGTATAGGGAATAGCTGGTGCAACATGTATATATTGAGTGCCACTAACATACCAGCAGCCTGGATGTCCTGCACCTGGTATAGTTATATAATGGGGGTAGTGGCAGGTTGACTGGAACTGGCACAGCTGGAAAGGATGTGCCCCCCTCACCCACCTCGCACTGTATGGCCACTTACTTGTCTCCTACCACATGCCCTACCATGGGAGGAAGTCCACAGCACATCATGACCAAGTCTTTACCAACAGGGGCCCACCCCACGACTACACAAAACCACCCATACAATATTCAAGCGCGAAGAATAGCAGGCTGCAGTACAGGTCGGCAAGTCTCCTAACCTTCTTATTCCTCACATTCTCTCTTCCACTTCCTCAAGTAGTCCTCGATACTCATTTCCTGTCGGCTTAAGCCTATAGATCGGTGACTATATATCAGGCTACTCGTTGCTTATCTTTGTCTTTCTTTTGCTGGAGAGGAGGAGTGAGGGGGAGAGGGGAGGGAGGGAAGGGGGGAGGAGGGGGGGTACAAAGGCTTTCTTTCTTTCTTCTTTCTTTCTTTCTTTCTCTTCTTCTTTTCCTTCTTTTTCTTTTTCTTTTTTCCTCTTTCTTCTTTCTTTTCTTCTTCTTTTCTTTCTTCGTCTTCCCACTTTCTCTTCTTTTCTCTTCTTTCTGTTTTTCTTCATTCTCTCCTCCATTCCTTCCCCCACCCCCTTCATCATCACCTCAATCCCTACCTGCCGTTTTAACCCATTCGCCTTCATTCCTCTCCATTCCTTTCTTTCCCCCTCTTCTTTACCTTTGTCTTGCCTTTATTCACCATCTTTCTTACCTCCTGTCTTCATATTTTCAGTTAATATTCTGTTTACTCTCTTCATTATCCTCTTTCACTCTCTTCCTTCCCTCTTATTAATCCCTTATTCTGTCCCTCATATATTTCCAGGCACATTTACTTCCCTTACCTTTTTGTATTAGTTTTTCTTCTTTCCTTTCTTCCTCCTTTTTCCTCTTTTCATTCTCTACTCTCCCGGCTTTTTTTCCTTCCTTCTTCTCCTACTATAACTATTATCACTTCCCTCCATCCTCTCTTCTTTATTTCTTCCTTCCTCCCTCGCCTCCCTTCATTTTCGTTCCTCCTCTTTACTTCCCCTTCCCTACCTTCGGCCTCTTTTACAATAGTCTCTTTTTTATTCACTTGTGTGATTCCCCTCTCTTCAACTTTCCTTCTAGTGCTTCATTCTTCGTGTTCTACTTTCTTCCCATGGTTCTTTATACTTTTCCTTCGTTTATCCTATATTCTCTCTGTCTCCCCTTGTTCTTGATATTTGTCCTACATTACTTCTATCCGTACTACTTCCCTAGTGCACGTTCAATCAAGTCCTGTATCTCTTCCTGAGGGTGGTCACACGTGCTACTTACGGTCGGTGATTCAGCTTCGGTTCTCGTTCCGTGCGGGCTGCGGGAGGGCTCGGCCGGCCACCGGCGGCCTATTGGGGTCGATGGTCGGGCTACGGCTGCAGTCCGGCGTTGTCGGACCATTGAGATCGTCGTGCGTGGCTCGGAAGGATGCCAGTACGGGGGGGCGTCTTCAGAAGCATCTTCTTCGCGGGCCTGAGGGTCGAGGCCGACCGCAGGCGGCACGGGCTGGGATGAGGCGTCTTTCGGTTTGCTCGCAAGAAGGTCTTCGCTTATCGCGCATTCCGATATTCTGGGTCCGATTTTTCTCTCAGCCGTTTCTCCTTACGGCTTCTCTCGTGCTGAGATAGCGCTGCTCAGAAGGAGAGCCAGCCTTCCTCTCTTCACTTTCCCTACTTCGCTTGTCTTTCTGTTCCTTCCTTCCTTCCCTTGTTGATCCTTTCATTCTTACATTCTGCCTTGTTGCCTTTTATATTGTGAATCCTACACTTCTACTACCCAATTCTGTCACATCACGTCTGTACTTCCTCATCTGTCCCCTACACTCCTTTTATCCGTACCTTTTCTATCTTCTTCCTCTTCCTCTCCTCACTTTGTCTCTCTTCTTCCTCTACTCTATCTTCCTCCATCCTTCTTACTGTCATTGTCCTTTCCTTCCATCCTTCCTTTCCTGCTTCTATTCCACTCTTCCATTCCTCTTTATATCCTTCCTTCCTCCTCCTTCCTCTATTCTTTTCCTCATCCATCTCATAGGCCTGTGCGAGTTGTATGTGACCTGTGACCTACGCTTTGTTATGTCACCTCTGATCAGATCCTCCGTCCACCCTTATTTCATACCCATAAGTTTGGCCACACAACCTTGCTCCATCATGCGCCTTCTTCTATGGCTCTCTTATGCCTCTCCTTCCTCCTATTTCCTCTCTTTCACATCTTCGGTGTATCTGACCTTTTAGTCCTAGGGGAGTATTGACATTGCAGGGTTAGCGACAATGGGCCTAAAAAGTTGTTGTACTTTCTTCCTTGATACGAAGCTAAAGACGTAATGAGTTATACCATCTGGAATGTGACTTATACTGAGGACAGGTCGGGGGCTCGGCACTCCCACATATCGGGCTCAGAGAATGGGGAAGCAAGCCAGCGACCATTCTTTGTGTAGGGTGCTGAGACTAGTATTGTGCAGTCCTGCTGGCTATCTCCCAGCCTCTAATGGATTTGATGGCTGCTCAGAACTCATTGGCTGGCACCACTACACAAGAACAACTGTATGTGTCACTGCTGATACTGCGGGGGTGCTGGGTCAGACTCCACTTATGTGATATTGAGGAGCTATTCAATGGATGTGAAATGTACACACACACTAACAGGACCCGAAAATGGACACGCAAGATGATGAGGATAATGGGGGGAGGGATTTAGGATGAGGCATGAGGTGATGGCTGTAGGAATGGGGACTGCTGGGTGGAGGTGTGGACCCTCCCTCCTCTTGGGGGTCCCTCTACTCAGGGGGCTGGATCAAAGAATAGAGGGAAGAGAAGAAAGGGGAAAAATGCCCAAGGAGAGAGAGGGAAGATCATGTCGTCCTCCGCCTCTCGCAGCGTCTGCCAATAACGGAGAGAGCTGCACCAGCCGAGGAGCCGTATAAGAAGGAGAGGGGGGAAGCGCTCACATGAGGAGAGGAGGGCGACACCACCACGGGATAAGACATTCAATAACATCAGACTCTTCCCTCTCCCTTTCTCTCAATCCCTGTCTCAAAATCGTGTGCCCCCCACCCCCTAACCGGTCATTAACCAGACAAAGACCCCACCCCCCCAGCCTCACGGCCAGCAAGAACTTTTCTTCTGCCTCGATACGACCATTTTTTCTATCTATAGATAATATCTATTTTGATTCTTTTTCCACTTTTTTATTACCATTTTTAAACTATTTTTGGATTTTTTTTTCGCAACGAAGCCGGGAAAATACCTGTCAAGTGTTGAATTTTTGCATTTTTTTTTTTTTACAGTTGTGTTTTTTTTTTTTTCCGGCCCTTCTTGTCTCGATCCGTGACGGGCCGCGGAGGGGCAAGGGCAGGGCGGCGGGGGGTAGGCGCACCCGGACAAGCAGAACGTTGAGAAAGGAAACCCGAAGGCAAGGAGGCGCAACCGAAAATCTACCAGGATCCAACCTAGTTCCCTCAGCATGGTGACCTGTAAGTACCAGCCAGTACTACTTTTTTTTTTTTGGTTTTTGGAAAATGTGTGGTGATGGAAGGGTAAACAAGGATGCCGCTTTGGTTATTTGATGTGTCTGTCTAGAAAGAGGAGAAGAGAGAAGAGTGCAGAGGAAGGTGGAGGGATAGGAAAGCGAAATCCCAGGGTGAGAGTCCCGAGAGATTCATGATCTTACAATCAAGCAATGAGAGTGACAGAAAAATAGCAGGAGAGGGTGGCGGATAGGCTGACTTGGTGGTACTGTGGTACTGCCATGATAATAGGATGGTAGATAGATAGATGAGATAGATAGATAGTATAGATAGATAGATAGAAGACTAGATGTAGACTATGTACTAGATAGATAGATGATTAGATAGAGATGTAGAAGAGATCGATAGACAGTAGATAGTGTGTAGATATAGAATAGTAGATAGATGGTAAGATATATGTATTAGAGGTTGTAGAGTAATAATAAGATAGATATACTAGATAATAGTAGAATGAATGGATAGACGAGATATCTCGACTAGACGATACTAGACTACCTGTTAGGCTCTTGACGACTCAACTAGATACTGATCGCGACTAGTCTCGACGTAGACTACTTCGCTGATAGACTACTGACCGCTACTGTGCCGCCTCGAACGAGCGACCGGGCTAATAGCTGATTCCTGTGACTGACGCTCGCTCTGAGCTTGCTTCTGTGATCGCTGCTGCTGGACCTCGCTGCTCAGCTCGCCGTTGCTAGACTAGATGATGTGACTCGATAGTGACTACGCTGTTCGCTAGATACGATGCTCGACTGCTGATGATCGCGAGGACTGATCGCTCGCTCCGATAGAGGCGTGATAGATCGTGTCGACTCTGACCGCGACTACGCAACCCTTAAAGCAATCTCGTGGACTCGCTCCAATACTGACTACTAAGAAAGAAGTTTAGACATGAAAAAAAAACACGAAAGAGAACACCTGACCTCAAAAGGGATTAGATGATAGATAACTATCTCTAACTAATTTAGTAGATCGGTCCCTGTGGATGAAAGTACCCCTTATGTTTTGCAATTTTTGTGTTCACCATTTCTAACAATTAGGAAAGGATCTATCATTCCGTTGTGTCTGCACCCAAACCTAATAACAATGCAGCTGAATGCTTTTCTAGTAGATAGAATGGTATGATTAGATTGATAGATAGATAGATAGATAGATAGATAGCTAGATCGAAGATAGAATTTGAGTTAGGAAGGTGTTGTGATGAGGCGTACAATAATGCAAGACACAGCACCAGACATGATACCACTACACCCAGCCCGCGTCGCAGTGGTCCTACAGGAAACTGGGGGCGGTGGAGGGGGAGGGGGGGTTCTTGAGAACATAGAAGAGAAAGAGATATGGCGTCATGGGACGTGTGAGCAATCGTGTACCAGGTAGGGGACACTCCTGATGAGGGTACATACTCATTACCACAAATACAATATGTCCCTGCGTTATAGATGAATGGGAGTGGCTGACCACACAGCATACGCTATACTGTCACGTGTCATATATCTTCATCTATCTATGATATATCCCATATATATGATCTGACTTCATAAAGCCTGGATAGCATTTCATGTGACCACTTGCCTATGTCACCTTGGCAGTACCTTTCTATATACCACATAGTCTGCTCTTCCTATTCATGTATCGACATCACACTGCTCCCATTATAATAATAGTTATTAGCACACCATCACTATGCTATACCTCCACAATGGGTGCATCATCATTATTAATACGCTATATCACTATTCCAGTGCCACACTGACATGACACAATTTCTCCCTCCTATCTAGCATAATCTATCTATCATCTATCTATCTTCTCTATCTTCTCCTATCTAGTATCTAATCTATCTATCTATGCTATCTATCCATTATCTATCCCTCTCGTTTCCCCCCTACATAATTTCTGTACCCCCATGTCACATCTGATATGTTGAGGCGCTGGGTCACCCTTTGGCTTCCACTCCAGATTGTCTTGGGTCACACAGATACTATAGACCCTACTGCCTTGTATGAGCCCATTTCCTGGAGCACCTGCCCGACGACCTGCACGGTGCCAAGTCCCAAGAGAACGCACTACTGGATAAAGGGGACGAAAGATGGGCCGTACGTGCCCATAGCTAGGAGGAACAGCGCAGATGGGCGACGACGAAAGCGTGCAGTATACCGAGTACGTTAGTCGAGTCACGAGCCGAGTCGTCAAGTCGACGAGCGTAGGTCTATCTAGTCTGAGCGTACTAGGAGCTACGAGTCTAGAGTCGAGTCGATCGCGGATCGAGACAGCGAGTCAGCGTAGATCGACATTCGAGTTAGTCATGATAAATTTCTATCTATCTAGTATTCTACTATCTTCTATCTACTTCCTATTTACTCTATCTATCTATCTCTAATCTATCTTATCTTCTAATCTATCTTCTATTCTATCTACCCTACTATCATCTATATCCTACTTCTATTCTATCTACTATCTATCTATCTATCTATCATATTTATATATTTGTCGATCTATCTATATCTATCTACTATTTCCTATGTATTTGGTGAGGGTTGTCCCCCCATTGCCTGTGGCACATGACAGTCCCCCTTATGTCACATACTGCGTGCCCCGAGTCTGTGCCATGCATCCCTCTTCAAAGCTTCATTCGGTACAGAGCCTCTCCTCCTACATCCTCCCTGTTTTCTCTGCTTATCCGTCCCCTCTAGTCTTTCTCGTCACACACAATCCTTCCTCTGTCTGGCACGCTCAGTTTTCACACCCTTTGTACAATACCCCAAACAGTGTTCATAGCGAAAGTTGTAGCAGAGCTGAATTGTCGTTTGTGTTGTGTGATGGCCTGAGTGGAGATGATTGATGGCATGCAGTAGCTTGTCCTGCTGGTCACTGGGTCATGGTAACACTGAGATGTACGAGATCGGCCTCTGCAATTTGATGGACTATGTTGTTACTAATCTATATGGAATGTTGTGTGTGCTGTGGCAATGATGCGCCAGGGGGGTGGTGCTATTTCAGCCGAATCGATGGACAGACCTCTAATGATGATTCTCGAGGAAGACAGCAGAAGAAAACGCTGTTGTACCCAAGATTGAAGCAATTGATGAGGAGAACATTTTTGAGACACGGAGTGTGAGAGAAGAGGGGGGGGGGGGGGGTGATGAGGCGGTAGTTTGTAGGAGTGGTTGTCCCCAATGAAACATTATAGGTTATGGACGCAGGGTGCAGAGACCGTTCAATAATAAGATAATGGAGAAGGGTATAAAGGAAATCGTCATGAGTACAGCGATGTGGCGAGGGAGGAGGGGGAGATACTGAGGAGAAGAATAGTAGGGGGTGCGCGGCGAGAAGCCAAGGATGGATGTGAAGGACATTGAGAAGGAGAAGGGAATAAAAACGATCAGCATTGAAAGCTTAATCAACGTGGTTGTTTCTGCAAGGTTTAAAATGTTGGCGTGGCACGGATTGGCATACGTATAGATTCAACAGGGGTTGGGTAACAAATCATTCCTCCAAAGATTAATGTGTGCTGCCATATTGTCAATGCGAACCAATAAAGAGGCCAGTAAACCAAGTGACATGAGTCTCTCAGAGGGTACATGTGACTAGCTCATCCATTACCAGGAGTCTACGCGCTGTGGAGGTGGCGGTGCACACCATGCTACCAATGCCTAGAAGTGGTACTGCATGATCTGGAAAGACAACAGGCTGAAGAATGATTCTATCAACATGGGAAAGGAGATGCAAAATTAGAGATCGTATAAGTGAGGGAACAGTTCCATTGGGTCCCGCTTCGGGTGAGCATCAACACCACTTGTGTCAGCCATCGTATAGTCTTACTTACCTCGTCTTGTAATGTAACTTATGTATCAGTACATACTATGCAATAGAAATTCGCACATAATAAGAGAGATGCATATATTCACCCTAACACATGCGGCGGTTACCCGCTATGGTCCCTCATTAACCCCATGGTTTCAGCCATGTCTTAATTTTCAGGAAAAATCAAATTTCTAGCCCATACGACACATATTTGCGACTGATCTAACCCATGTACCACTTAGGTTAGATCTCATGGAACACACACTTCTTACAAAAAGAAGAGGGACCGATATTTTGCAGGTGACGACAGGTGTGTAGCAATGTGACGTTGAAGGTAGAAATCCGCACCAGAATGGGCTCAGCCCCTGAGTTGGGCCTCTGTTTATCTCCGAATCCCACATTCAAAAACCAGTGGAAAACCACTCATTAATATTGTAATTGAGGTCATTACAGAGCAATTGTTAGTTTACATCATGGCTTCAAAGGGCCCAACAATTTTCCACGAGGGGACCCGAGTGCGCGCCTTAAGCGACCAGTTTTTTTGGGGACTAATTAGCATTATTTTCCCGGTTAATGAGGAGCACCTCCATATCTATCTATCTATCTATCTATCTATCTATCTATCTATCTATCTATCTATCTATCTATCCATCTATCCATCTATCCCTTTGGCCTGTCTACTCCATGATGTCTTGGGTCACACGATACTATAGACCTACTGCCTTGTATGAGCCATTTCCCGGAGCATCCTGCCCGATGTCCCTACATGTGCCATCCCACACGCTGCCCATCTTACACATGGCTTCACATAAGATTGTTTATGCCATACTCTTTCCTCACACGTGTCACATGTGTATATTATATATTATCTATCATCTATCTATATCTATCTATCTATCTATCTATCTATCTATCTCATATCTATCTATCTATCTCATATTTACATATGTGTCGATCTATCTAATACCTATCTATTATTTCATATGTATTTGGTGAGGGTTGTCCCCCCATTGCCTGTGGCACAGTGACAGTCCCCCTTATGTCACATACTGCCAGTGCCCGCGTCTGTGCCATGCATCCCTCTTCAAAGGCTCCATTCTGTAGAGAGCCTCTCCTCCTCCTCCTCCCTGTTTTCTCTGCATTATCCGTCCCTTCCTAGTTCTTTCTCTGTCACACACAATCCATCCTCTGTCTGGCACGCTCAGTTTTCACACCCCTTTGTACAATACCCCAAAACAGTGTTCATAGCGATGTAGCAGTGCTGAATTTGTCGTTGTGTTGTGTGATGGCTGAGTGGAAGATGATTGATGGCAATGCAGTAAGTGTCCTGCAGTCCTGGGTCATGTAACACTGAGATGTACGAGACTCGGCCCTTCTGCATCTGATGGACCTATGTGTATACTACTCGTATATGGAGATGTTGTGTGTGCGGTGGCACTGATGCGCCAGGGGCGGTGGTGCTATTGTCAGCCAGATCGATGGACGAGACTCTAATGAGATTTCGAGGAAGACAGCAGAAGGAAAACGCTCGTACCCAAGATGGAAGCAGATTGATGAGGAGAACATTTTTGAGACACGGATGTGAGGAGAAGATGGGGGTGGATGAGGCGTAGATTGTAGGAGGTGGTTGTCACCATGAAACATTATGGTTATGGACCAGGGTGACAGAGACCCGTTCAGATAAGAAGATAATGGAGAAGGGTATAAAGGGAAATCTGTCATGAGGTACAGCAGGATGTGGCGGAGGAGGAGGGGGAGATACTGAGGAGAAGAATAGAGGGGGGCGCGGAGAGAAGCCAAGGATGATGTGAAGGACATTGAGAAGGAGAAGGGATAAAACGCAGCATTGAAGCTTCCTCTACCGGTGTATCTGCCAAGGTAAAATGTTGGCGTGGCACGGATTGGCATAGTATAAATTCATACCAGGGTTGGGTAAAATATAAATTCCTCAAAAGATTAATTGTGCTGCCATATTGTCAATGCGAACAATAAAGAGGCAGTAAACAAGTGACATTAGTCTCTCAGAGGACATGTGACTAGCTCATCCATACCAGGAGTCTACCAGCTGGTGGAGGTGGCGGTGCCACCCATTGCTACCAATTCCTAGAGAGGGTACTACATGATCTGGAAGACAACAGGGCTGAAGACGTTCTGTCAACATTGAGGAAAAGGAGATGCAAAAGTTAAGAGCTAGTATAAAATGGAGGGAACAGTTCCCATTGGGTCCCGCTATGGGTGCATCAAACAACCCCTTGTGTCAGCCATCTTATTCTTTACTTACCTCGTCTTGTAATGTAACTTAATGTATACAGTACATACTATAGCAATAGAAATTCTGCCAATAATAAGATAAGATGCATATATTCACCTCTAGTACATGCTTGGGTACCGCTATGGGTCCCTCATTAACCCCCTGGTTTCAGCCATGTCTTCATTTTCAGGAAAATCAATTTCATTTGGTCATATAACAAAACAATCCCTAAAATCTACCCGTACGTGGATACTACCATGTACTAACTGAGTTAGAGTATGGCACCACACTTCTTCAGAAGAGGGACCGATATTTTTGCAGGTGACGCATGAATGTGTAGCAATGTGAAGTTCTGAAGGTAGAAATCGCCACCAGGAATGGGTCAGCCCCTGAGTGGGCCTCTGTTTATTCTCCGAATCCACAGTCACAAAAACCAGTGGAAAACAACCATTAAATATTGTAATTGAGCAATTACAGAGCAAATTGTTAGTTTACATCATGGCTTCAAAGGGCCAACAATTATCCAAGAAGGACCGAGTGCGCGCCTTAAGCGAACCAGTTTTGTTGGGACTAATTAGCATTATTTTCCCGGTAATGAGGAGCGAGCACAATGCACACAGAGAGTCTATTAATGACACTTTACGCCAGAGCGAAGTGACCCTTGAGTGTCACTGCTGGCTTCAGCGTACTATCTGCACAGCCCATCATGTCTTCCCTTCTAGGTATGGATAGTCTTTGGCCCTTAGAACTGATCAGGTCCCCGTAGGTGGCCAATCCCTCACCCCCTAACTTCAAATATCCCCATACAGCTACAACATCTTACATATAAACTTGTATGCATCATTCTACTTCAACCTCACACTACTACACCATAACACACAGCACAGGTACAGTACACACGTCTCCTCCTCACACTACTACTACTACACCATGACAGGTATACACAGCACAGGT
Source organism: Engystomops pustulosus (assembly GCA_019512145.1). Classification (NCBI taxonomy): domain Eukaryota; kingdom Metazoa; phylum Chordata; class Amphibia; order Anura; family Leptodactylidae; genus Engystomops; species Engystomops pustulosus. Next base: position 3,979 of record WNYA01000908.1, on the reverse strand, counting down.
ACAGTACACACATCTCCTCCTCACACTACTACTACACCATGACAGGTATACACCAGGTATACACAGCACAGGTACAGTACACACATCTCCTCCTCACACTACTACTACTACACCTTGACAGGTATACACAGCACAGGTACAGTACACACATCTCCTCCTCACACTACTACTACTACACCATGACAGGTATACACAGCATTGCTGGTGAACAGGTTGCCCTGCCCAGGCTGAACGGCTGAGAACACTTAGAGGCGCTTTATGACTGGCAGGGAACTCTGGGAGTTGACTAGTTGTGTAATGGAGTCACAGGGTCAACTCTCCATAGATACTAAACTAATATTACTAATCATTCCTCATCAGAAGCAAAGAAAAAGAGGTTGAGAATAAACCAGACATGATGGGAAATAATTTGGAGAGACGGTGAACACAAAACTGTTACGTTGTAAACAGCCAATCATTTAGAGCAGTCTTTTATCCATTATAGAGTGTTTACAAATGGATTCTGTACTGTGATGGGATAAATTTAACTGTACGCTGCTTAGGCCCACGTTCACATTGTGAAGGTTTGCTCTGCGTGTCCAACGCAACGCACAGAATTCAACTACCTCACTTATTAAAGTAAAATTGGTGTCTGCATCACGTTTGGTAAATGCAAATCCAACACAAAGCTACTTCAGTAGGTGTCTGCAGGAGAAGTTCATGCATGCTGAGTTGGAAACGGAGGCAACGCAACGCGTAAACACAGCCTCACGATCTTGTTACACAACGAAATCAAAATCCTCTGTGGTTTCCCATTTGTTTTTGTAGCTTTTGTGCATTAGGTTAAAATATGGACTCCACAGGAACATATACTGTACGTGGTCCATAAGCCAAAATGGGTTCAGTTGGAAATCACTGATGTGAAAAACCGCTAATATGAAACCCACCTATCATTGGACGGCTAAAATGGTGATATTTGGCAATCAATGTCCCACAGGTGGATTGAGCAGAGGTCACCTGTAAATATGAATTCTTCTCATTACTGGGTTCCCAATGACAGGGTAGACGTTGTACTTTTCAAGTCTGTTCGTAAAGCGATTAAAGGAAAAAAAATCTCAGCAGTAGCTGAAAGTCTTTGAACTGTCCTGCCCCTGGAGCTGTGATTTACGGCTTTCATACCAGTTGTCATAAACTTGTCATTACAGATGAATTTTTAAACCCGGAACAAAAAAATGAGAGGAAACAAAGCCAAAAGCAGTTACAGGTGTTTAATAAGTCCTGATATTACCTATACAAATATTGGGTACTATTTTGTCTTTTTAGATGCCTCTCATTACTGCTCCCAAAGTTGAGTAAAGAGTTATCCCAATCCCCATGTAGTACAGTGGTGTTATTAGGCAGACTTCCTAACTTTTGCTGTGGACAAGGAGGGACAAAGGTTGCAGTGTACGCCATGGAGATTTTTTGGTTTACAAGCCCCACCCTTGCCCTGTCCATCACCCCACCCAGTTGTGCCCATCAAGTATAACAATGCCCCCTTACTGGACCCACACAATATAATGGCCCCCATCATGTATAAGGTGCTACTGTGAACCTCACACTGTATGATTTTTTCGGTCCCCCTAATTAAAATGCCCTCTTTTCACTAGCCCCTTCCTTATAATGACCCATTTTCTCCAGCCCCATGTCTTGTAAAGTGGGCCCCCAATTGTTTCCCTAGACACCTTCCTTATAATGACCTATTTTCTCTAGCCCCTTTGTTATAGTGCCCCCTTCTTCTCAATAGCGCCTCAGTTATAATGGGCCCTGTTGTTCTCGAGCCAGCCCTTCTATAAAGCCCCCATTTCTCTCATAGATCCATTCCTTATAATGCCCCATTTCTTTCTTAGCCCCTTCTAATGGCCCCTTGCTAAGCCCCCTTTTTATATGCCCCCTTTCTCTAGCCTCTACTTATAATGGCCCTTTTCTCTAGCCACTTTTGATGCACATTTTTTGCTTCCTTATCCCTCTCTCCGTTATTTCCCATGACTTCTATTTTAGTGCTACAGATTTTTATCTAGCCCCTTCCGGGTTAAACCTTAGCTTTAGGGTGCGCCTGAATTCCTTCATGGCCCCTATCAGTATAGTAGCACGATTTCAGTCTTAGCGCGCTTCGTTATAGGATGCCCCCATGTCTGCTAGCCCTCTAGAAAGCCTTTTCCAGCCTCTGTACTATAATGCCCCACTTTCTCTCCACCTGATATGCCCATTTCTCTATGGCACAATGTCGTATACGGGGATGGACCCTTGTTCTCTAGCCAGGTTGTGATAGATGCCCCCAATTAGTTGTGTAGTTCAGCTAATCGCATGTTTGAAAAAATGCCACCGCTGCCTTAATAGGCCACCTTTTTTGTGAGCCCGCTTATCCAGGACCAAGTTCCAATTCAATCTAGGTGGCCGGGAGGTAGGAGCTGGGTAGGCATTTAGGGCTCATTAATTTTTTTGCCGATGCTGAGTGGCAAAATAACAGCACACATGCACAGTCAGGTTCTGTGTGCGCATGTTTTGTTAAAGGAAAGAAGTCGTGTGTATGCAAAATCGGGAAACCCTTTAAATATTAGTAATCTGGACCAACCCATGGGTATAAAGTAGCCAAAGTAGGTTAACTATCTTAGGCCAAGCGTTGCTGCCTTTATTAGAAACTATCATGATCTAGAGTTTATGGACTAAGCCTTGCTAATTGGATGAAGTCCAGCTTCCATCAGTCACCAGCCACCCGCCCCGGGTGGTAACCAGTGTGGGTAATGAGATACACACAACGGCAGCCCGATTTGTAGGGAAGGTTTACTTGGTATTACACTCCGCTGTTATAATCGCTATGTTCTTATAGCCTCAGGCTTGTTCTGTTACACTTAGTAATCTTGTACGTATAATTATTGCAGCGAGAGGAAACAAGCATTGCGCCTTACCCATGTAATGGTAAAACTTCTCTGAACATCGAGGTTAATCCTTTATGTGCCTCGAGAGGCCAAAGACAGTAATCGCAAGCTGTTTCTATATGTACGCTTAAGAAAATTACTATATACATTCTGCATAGATTACCAGATCAAATGACCTTCTAGTGCATCAAGGTGGCTAAATGGCTTTAGTGGGTTATCCAAAAAAATAGGAAATACAAGGGTTGCTGTAGCTAAAAACAACACCCCCCCTGTTCATAGGATGTGTCTGGTATTGAGCCCAAACTACATTGAAGTGATGGTGGACTAGGGGCTGCACAACACCTCACCAGCGGTGTCGAGCATTTCAGGAGGAGAGCAACCAATAATAATTCCTTTTTTAGATAGCGCACACAGTACGCAGCGCTGGACAAAACACTAGACACAAGAGAAACAATTATCGTCTAACAATTATACGGCACTCGTTCACGTACTGTATATTCGCCATATATCTGTACTGTAATGTCACTAGTTCATAATAGTTGTACCAGGATATCCATGGTATATTTGGATATTTAAAGGGACATATCGCAGTATTATCTCTATGACACTCACTGTATGTATTATCTTGTACTGTGAGATCCACTGTTGTATTATCTTTGTGTACTGTGATATCACTATGCTTATAATAGCACATACCAGGATATTACATGCCATATTCTGCCATAGAGGATGTATTTCTCTATACGTGTATGTATATTACCGCTGATGATGTGACATTATGTGGTCTTATCTGTGTACTGTGACATCACCTGTATTACCACTGTACTGTGACATTACTGTGTGTAATTATCCCTGTATGTGACATTACTTGGTGTATTATCCCTGTACTGTGACATCACTGTGTGTATTATCCGGTACGCGATATCACTGTGGTATTATCCTGTACTGTGACAACACTGTGTGTATTATACCTGTACTTGTGACATCACTGGTGTATTTCCCTGTATGTGACATCACTGTGTGTATTACCCTGTACTGTGGCATCACTGTGTGTATTATCCCTGTACTGTGACATCACTTGT